>ML783935.1:752021-766777 GCA_009831015.1 Picea engelmannii | reverse complement strand
TACCTTTCCAACGATATATCACACGCCTAAAACAGAGATCGTATGCAAAAGTTACGACCCCGGGAAGTTGATGTACTCACTTACCCAAATGGGGCCCACATGACTTTTGGCGCTTCATCTCCTAGGGTTAGGTTTTTGGATGTCTAGGTTTTTTGGCATTCCTTATTATTGTAAAAAGGCCTTCAGAGCCTCATTTTAATCATCTTCTTGCGAATGCGAGTAGCTATCACATCTCTTCTCAGAGATAAGCTACCACCATTCTAGCGAGTCTTTCACTCTGTATTTTTACAGTATCTGTACATTTCTTTCATTAATAGAAATCGTTTATTATTGTATATTTGTGTTTATGGTTGCATCTCTGATACATTTATGTTATATTATTGAATATCTGCGATATATCTGTGCATTTATTTATTATATCTCCGATCTCATTCCGTGCCGAAAATAATCCGGATCAGTGGTATTAGAGCAGGCTGCTCTTGATCGTTTTTCCAGTGCATGTCCCCGACGAGGTTTGATTGTATAAAGTTTGGTCTCGAGATTTTATATCTTAAATACAATCGCTCTCACACACCCAAGAAACCCTCAATGGTGGAAGAAAAGAAAAATGACAGAGCAGACGATCCTATCAGTCTGTTGCTTGAGCAAGCTCCCACATGACAGAGGGACGAAATGATGGAGAATTTTGCCCACATCCTTCAACGCCTACCGATAGCATCAGGCGCATCTTCATCAAGTGGCCACTTTGGAGGCACCTCACCTTTAAAGGTACAAGTTAATTTTGATATTCCTGTATTTGAAGGACAGATAGATGTAGAAGCCCTAGAAAAATGGTTAACTCTGCTAGAAGGTTATTTCTCTGTTCACAATTTTTCCGACAAAGAAAAGATCACCTTCACACTCCTTAAAGCTCTCCCTCATGTCAAGCATTGGTGGGAAACTTACTGGGAGAAAAGTTCCACAGAGGAGTCTGGAATATATGGGGTCGATCCCACTTGGGATTTTTTTATGGATGTAGTAAAAGAACAGTATTACCCTGTTGGAAACTATGAGGACCAGTACATGAGATGGACCACACTGCGGCAAGAGAGGGGCCAAGCAGTTCCAGAGTTCACCAATACCTTCCATACCTTGCGCACCAAGCTGGGTATCAAAGACTCTGAGCGACATTTGGTTCTAAAATACCGTGGGGCTCTACACAGATACATCCAGACTGAAATGGATTTTCTGGACATCTCATCACTCGGTGCTACTTATCGATATGATTTTAAAATTGAGCATAAATTTAAGCACCAGAACAAACGAGAATTTGGGTCTGCAAATCCGCAACAACGAAAGTATGACAAAGATGGCCCTAACAAACAGTCTCCCGAAAACCAGTCCAAGACACAGGAAACGAAGGGTCACGGGAAGACAAAGAAGGACATCGAAAAATGGTGTGATTTCAACAAAATCCCCTGGCACAACACCAATGAATGTCACTCAAAATAGTCATTGGTGGCTGAGATCAAAGACAAGGATTCGACCGTTGATTCAGAATCTGATTCTAAAAATATTGGTAAAGGATAGATCATTAACGCAGAACCCACTGCTATTGTTGCGACTGCAACAATTCAACCAGAAGAACCAAAAAATCCTGAAGAGGGGGAGCGCCTTTTTCATTCACAGATGTGGGTGAAGGGGACCCCACTGCATTTTATTGTTGATAGCGGAAGCCAAAAAAACCTCATCTCAACAGAGGTCATCAAACAGTTGGGATTGTCGACAACACCACACCCACAACCATACAACATCGGGTGGCTTTGGCAAGGACGAGATCTTAGTGTCAGCCAACAGTGTCGATTGTCATATGGAATCCAACCCTTCAAGGATGAGGTATTATGTGATGTTGCCCCACTGGATGTCTGTGATGTTCTCTTGGGCCAACCATATATGTGGAGACACCATGCTGTTTATGAGTCTCGACCCCGTGGTGTCATTGTTACTTTGGGGGGTCATCTCTATAGAATACCAGAGGTAGTTTTGACTACTGTTCCACCTAAAAAGTGCCGCAAGGTAGTATCTCATACTGCAAAATTCAGCGTCTTCACAATCTGTTCAAAAGGAGAACAAAAGGAACCACTACAGCCTTGCCCCAAGCACCTTCTATCCAACAGAAGTAGGTCGACAAGGCTGCAACAAAGTGAAAAGATTCCTTCTACACATCGTCCTCTCATGTATCTCGACGTGTTGAATAGCCTCAACCTCAACAGGTTCATGACAGATTTCCACAAACTGAGCAGCGCGACGTCTCCAGCAAGACAAGCAGCTCACTAAGATGCAGATTCAACAAATGCTTTTCCCTCTCCCCCAGGAACTCAATGCAATGGAGACCATTGCTTCCTAAGGAGGGAGGATTGATCCAGGTGGATATCGGTGGCCACCCACCTTTTCCAAATGGCACAAAACAATTTTCTGGCAATTTTGGCAATTTACTATTTTTAGCAGGTTTTAACTTCTGGGTCCATTTTGAGGGCCCAAATGAAGGTTTTTCGAGATCGAGGTTCTCAATGATATCTAAAGGCATGATTGTGCCCCCAAAATGAATATCCTCAACGATACCTTTCCGACGAGATATCACACGCCTAAAACGGTGATCATATGCAAAAGTTACGACCCCGAGAAGTTGATGTACTCACTTACCGAAACGGGGCCCACATGACTTTTGGCACTTCATCTCCTAGGGTTAGGTTTTTGGATGTCTAGGTTTTTTGGCATTCCTGCTTATTATAAAAAGGCCTTCAGAGCCTCATTGTAATCATCTTCTTGCGAATGCGAGTAGCCGTCACATCTCTTCTCAGAGATAAGCTGCCACCATTCTAGCGAGTCTTTCACTCTGTATTTTTACAGTATCTGTACATTTCTTTCATTAATAGAAATCGTGTATTACTGTATATATGTGTTTATGGTTGCATCTTTGATACATTTCTGTTATATTATTGAATATCTGCGATATCTCTGTGCATTTCTTTATTATATCTCTGATCTCATTTCATGCCGAAAATAATCCGGATCAATCATACTTTCCACACTTCATCCGCTCACCTCATCTTTTGGGATTTTCAGGTGTACTGAACCAAGAAGGGATTGTCCCTCATTTCATGGGAAGAAGGGGCTGAATTTCCGAAGGGAATGTAGCTGGAAAAAGATAAAATACAAATCATAACCTTCCAGATGCTCGCCCAAGGAGGTCTTGAAAACAATGAAATATTTCTCCTAAAAATTCAAAGATCTGCAAAAGCAAATACACACATATATATAATATCCCACTTGTTGAGGGATCTACAAAAGTGTGTTACAAGCTTGATTTCACCCCTATGGCACTTTTTATACCTCTCCCTTCAAGTGACATTGTGGTACTTCTCCCAAGCTATATTTTACCCCATAGGGAGTACCCAGTTGTTCTGGACCTTAATTAATTAATGACATTAAATGGGCTTGTAAAACTATGCATTGAAAATGAAGGTGCAACACACCTCTACAAAGGCACGCATAAATGAGACATTATGATCCATTGTATTTCATGAACCCCATGCCCCAAAATATTTCCCCCATCCACGCCATCTTCTTCACATGTCTTATATGGGGTTCTACCTGGGAAATACTCCTTGACTTAGGGAATGATTCACCCAATAGGTCACTTTGTCAACCCTCCCATACCTAAACTTGGCAAGTTGCATAGGGTCTTTGGGCACTTGTTTAATTTGATGAGGCGGTTTTTTGATGCACATGTTGAAGTGGCTATTTTATTGATTTGATTTACTAATCATGATGCATTAGACTTGAGATCCTTGTAGGGCCTATTCATTGTCTTTGAAGGTCCTTGTTTGGTGGACAATTTCGGAGGAACAAACCTAGCCTAGGCTTCCTTGGGGCATGAAGCCCACAGGGTGGATACCATATCCTACACACCAGATGATGATGAAAGCCTTTGGAGGCTTCAAAGACAAGATGGAATATCTCATCTAGCCCCTATAAGCCCAACATTTTTCCTTTGGAGGTCAAAACACCACTTTGGAGGGCTTGATGTCACCCTAGGGCTAGGGTTTTGGTGGTGGTGGTGTTGACTTGATTGACACTTGGAATTTGGATGGAAAGATGCCTTGGCTTAATGTAAGAGACTCTAGCACATGAGAGGGAGGCCTTTTGAGGCCCAAAGTTTCACCTCCAATCTCAAACTTTCTAGAAGTGCCAAAACCTCACCCTAGAGAGGGTTGACATCATCTTTAGGGTTTCTCATGCACAATTTTTATGTTAAATTTGAATTTAATATTGTAAAGGGGAACAATAAAGGGAAACGTCTCCCTTATTTTGTGGTTTACACTAACTTATGTGGAAAAAACACTTTTTAGGAGTTTCATATAAATAAGAATAATTTCATTTCATTTTATATCATAGCTCTCCCATTGTGAGAAGACTACCTAGCTGAAATTTGCGCCCCTCTTGGGAAAATTCTCTCTCTCTCTCTCTCTCTCTTGTAGTTTCTTTCTCTTGCTTTGGTGATGAAGAATTCTTGGTAACTAGGGTTTGTCTTGGCATTTTTTGGAATTGGTAAGGAAAATTTGCACTTTTTTAGGTTTCTTTCTTGTTCCATGGTTTTTATTGGCTATATCCTTGGAGGATTATAAAGGCATAAACCCTCCACAAAGTTTTATCATTATTGTTTGTTGAAAATGCTATTGCAAAGGTTGCTAGGAGGAGTAAAAGGGTTTACACCCTCCTAGACTTTACCTTGTTAGGGTTGCTATCTCAAGGGAGTAAAAGGGATTACACCCCTTGAGACTTACTAGTCCTAACTTAATACAATAAGATTCCATAACCCATTTGGAAAGGCACTAATAATTTATTGCATTGGAGAAATAAATTAATTGCATTGGTAGATGTAATTTAGAGAGATATTGATCTTGTTCAAGTTGGAATATTTTCTTGATGCTTTAAGCTTGCTAAAGCCTCTAGGGTGTCTTGATTGGCCTAGTATACTTTGAGTTATAACTAAATAAAATTTACATCCATTAGGGATGCATCAAATTACTCTATATCTTTAAACGTAACTTGCATTTCAACCGTGGAAATTTGGTAGTAAGCCATCACTATCTTTCTACTGCTAATTGGTGAAATGTTTATCTAATTACTTGCTTTTTTTAGTGGTTAAAACTTATCATTGTAGAAAATATTTGATACACCATTTGGTTGTTACAAGCATACTCTGAAAACATCATACAATATCCCTCTAATACCACTAAATCTTGTGCTAAAGTATTGGAAATTAATCTACATGTTTTGTTCTTCATCTCTCAATAAATATTTGATGTTTTGAGTGGTTAAATCCACAGTAATCAGCTTTATTCCTTGTTGATATATACTCTTCTTTACTAATGTATTTTGGGACAACACGCTTAACTTGCTTTTCCACTTAATATTTGAGTTTGTATACTTGTCTCTTCTTTTGTCTCAGGAAGGTACAACTATCTTCCGCAGGTACTTACGAACTTGGAAATCATTAATCATATTTGAGACTTGTTTCCAAGCCATTATCCATGTTAAGAGGAATATCACTCTATGGCAAGGGGTAAACTACAACAGATGAAAATGACTGCAAAAATCAACTCTAATCCCAAGTATGCTATATAGATGAAAATGCTAACAAGACAAGATAAAGATCCTACCTCGTCCGAATGTTCGAAGAAGGCCATTGTTGAGCACTCGACTCAAAGCTTTATACATGCAACTTGTCCTCAGAAACCAAGATATGCAAGAACATGGTGATAATATATATTGTTAGCACATATAATAACATAATCCATCAACATTCATAACAAATATGCCCATGGAATTACAATTCAAATATTTGCAAGATATTAATTGGATGAGAAAAGAGTATTTCTATTAAAATATGATCAAAAAAAGTTTATGAATGACAAACTTCTGTGTCGGCACATCTCATAAATGAGAAACTAAGTCCCTTCCAGCTGGGCCTCCACCACTTCAATCCTCCACCAAAGGCAAACTCATATAAGAGAGACAATGGGGTTCTCCATCAAAGAGGGAAGAGCTTGGGGGTTGAACAATGTGTTCAGACTTCAAAGGACAAAGGGATGCAAACTCAATATGAAGTGAATAATTTCTCCAGAGTAAATTTGCTCTCAAAAGTTGATATCTCTCCCTCTTCCATAGTTTGTATATGGCCCGTTTATAGACTTCAAATGGAACTGAAGGTTGATTCGGGAAGTTTCCAGTATATGGAATGTCAAGGATCATGGATCTCATGACATGACATGGAAATCCGACACAATTTTTAATTTTGATCACCAAACCCGATGTACGTGGGATGTAGTGGTACAACCTACATATACACATGCTGCATAACTATTAGGGTGTGTATATGTGGAAAATATGATTTTTAGCTCTGAGAAGTGCAAAAGGGGACTTCAAGTATGCATAGGGAAATGGAAAAGGCCTTCTGAGCAAGTTGCATGTGGTGAGGAAAATCTTGTTATAACAATCCACTTAGTAGTTTGACCTATAGGGGTATCACTTCCACAACCTCACTTTGCATCCCATTTTCCCCTAGGGCGTGTGGGATTCCCCCCTTGTGTAGTATTTCTACTTCACTGAAGCGAGGGGATGGTTTATCTAAGGTGACAGTGGGTAGATTCTACCATAGTTATTGCCATCTCATGGATTGGTTCGAGCTTTAACCAACCTACATTTTGTGTGATAACACACCCTAGAAATCCTTCTCCTCAAGATAAAAATCCTAAGGCCCAAATGTTGTTTCACCTTAGGGTTTAGAACCAACCTCTTGGTTTCAAGTAGATCAAACTTCAATATTTGATTAATTTGACACCCCATAACCCTAGAAAGGAACTAGTATTGAAGCAACTCTCATGGTGAAAGTGATTGATAAAAAGTCTCTCTAAAACATTTGAAGTATTCTACTAACTATATTTACTCTAACCCTAGAAAACTCACTATATTACTTGTTGTCATTACAAAAGTTTTCTACAACCATCTAAAACTACATTAATTTGTTGCATGCACTCATCTAAATGTCAGTGTTTCATGGAAACCTGCACATGAGATCTAGCTAAAGCAAGTACAAACAAAGCTTATCAAGAAAATAAGAGAGATTCAATATGGAAGAATGAGAAAATATATTCACACTACTCCAATGAGCTGATGATTGATACATAGATCATGATCAATATGATACAATAATTGAGTGGAATACACTCATATATAAGGAAATTCTTTCCATAATTAATAAAAGCAATCAAGCAGTTAGCTTTCCTTAGGAATGCATGCATGCATAATAGTGATGGTAAAAATAGAAAGTCTAAAAATAGAACTAGTCAGTTAAATCCCAATGAACTAGTGTTACTCCCACTGAACTAGTATGTCGAAAATAGAAATTTCTCCAACACTAAAGGTGTATTAACTCACTCATAAATTTCCTTTACAATTGGATAATGTTCTATTGGTTATATGCTTACTTCTCATGTTCAATTGTGGTATTTCTGAGCACTAATTATTGTTGTTGTTACAAATCATTTACTACCATCATGTAATTGTTTACTACTGCAAATTTCTAACAGTCATTGCAATATATCTTGTCTAGTGTCAATTGTTGAGGAGCATTTGGGATGATGTCATAAAGTGTACCCGATTGAGAATAGATCAAGTCCAAGTGTTGGGAAAGAAAAATGGCTTTCTCCTCGATGACTGCCTCAGCCATAGCTACATCTATGGAAATGGGTGGTAGGAGGGACTTGGTGAACCCTTCCATAAGGAGTTTGTCTAGAATCTGAGTCTTAATCATCCTATGTCTTCGCCACCACTCATGTATACGATTAGAGATGTGAGTGCCATTATCTTGACGCAACGAAGTCAAGAGCTCCATTCCTATCTCATACTGAATGGGAAATTGATAATTCATTAAAAAGGCGATTTCCAAGTCATTGAAGTTTTTAAAGGAACCTCCTTTTAGTTCAATGTACCATTTGGTAGAAGCTTCAGTCAGGGATATCTGGAAAAGACACAGACTCACACTATAATCCATCAATGAGTTGGATGAACACAATAAGTGGTATGTCATGATGTGTGTGGAGGGGTCCTCTCTTGGATTTCTGTCAAACTTTGGAATATCAAATGGAAACTTGGAAGGAATTTTCAACCATGATGGGTCATGGGAAATAGGGTCATTTGTCAACTGTGAAAAATATAGTAAATCTAACATTGAAAGGAAATGAAACCGTGCAAATGAATACTGGGAGGGAGGTGAAGTCTTTGTTGTCCCAAATGGACCTTGCAGTCCCCATATATTGGTACTACTATAGGGTTGGGGAGCTCTTGAAGAGTGAGTTCCTATTTGGATGGTGGCACCTCCAAGAGCATGACTACTCCCATAACCAAACATGCTCCCAAGTGTAAATATAGACCCTCCAAGAAAAACATTCCCAAAGTTATTCCCAAGGAAGAAAATCCCAAGAATTGATGTGTTAACAAAGGAAAAATATCCCCAAGGTGAAATTTTTTCCCCAAGGGATGTGGCCCTAGGGAAAGGTGTTCTTACCCAAGGAAAGTTAAAACCTCCTGATGTACTATTTCCCCCAGCTTGACTAGGGATAACCCCAAAACCACTAGGGGTGTTCCATCCGAAAGGTGAAATAGAACCTAACGATACCGGGTTGCTCATAGGAATGGTGGAGGTGGAAGGAATTCCACCCCCCATGCTAAAACCAAGGATCATCCCCCCACCAGAAGAAGGTCCAAAGGTGGGACTAAAGATAGATGGGATGGGTGTAGAAATTATAGGTAAACTAATGGATGTAAATGATGACACAACTGACATCCCTTAGATCGAGGGACCTGTAGATAATGGTATGGACAATGTAGGTCCAATGGAGCTAACAGGTGGTAATGTGGACATCATAGGGATTCTCCCAGTCCCACTTGATGATGGGATCATAGGCTCAACTACACTATATGAAACACTTGGTCCTAACATGGTGGGAGGATGACTAAACAAAGAGAAAGGATCACTAAAAATTTCCCTTACTTGGACAAGTATATGGGTGTTTGGCTCAATCAAAGGAGGATTGAAATTGGGTGGAGGACATTCACCTACCACTTCCACTTCAACCAAATAATTCTCATCAAAACAAAGATAAGACCCTTTGAATTAATTTTCACCTATCTTGTGTCACTTTAGAGTTGGTTACACCTTCGTAATAGGCTCAAGTCCTCGTAGTCGACAAGGTCGGCATGGTGATTCAACCATGATGAATGTAATAAGTGAAAATCCAAACACAATTCAACCTAAGTCTGACCTAGACTCAGACTCAAAGAGCACACCCCTAGTAGGCTAACATCAAGAAAACCAATTGGCTCAGGGGATTCCCAAAAACCAACCCTATGGGGGAGATGAAGTGCCCACAAGATTGGCTAGCGAAGGTATGGGGACAAGTTACAATGCTCTATGCAAAACAACCCTGACCAATGCAAGTACCCTTTATTAATGTGGGAACCCTCTGGGGGAACTGAGACCGTGAACAAATGTTTTCCCCAGGTACTACAGGCATGTCCCACCTGCAATCACCTTTGTGGCTACCTAGGAAAGGTCACTAAGGCTAGCATCTTACAATCAATGACTAGACAAATAGTCATAGGTCCGACTGGACGTAAGGGAAGGGTAACTAATCTCGAAGCTCCAAAGGTGTTAATCAACGAAACCCCCGCATACATAGAAATCAAAGCAGTACCAAAAACACCAAAACAAGTAGAGAGGAGTAATCTCCCTACTTTCCCCGATGCAACCTCATGCTTAAATCCTATGTTAGAGGAGGATTCTGACACACTGGTTGCAAGAATGGATTTTAACACTCTTTAATGATTCCTAAGTTTGGTTTTGTGCCCTTGGAGAGTTTACTCTCCAATCTTAATCCAAGGCCCTAAGTCCATCTAATGTTGGTTCACTATAAAAAGAAAAAGGTCTAATTGATTTTAGATTACGCTTTATTTTCATGGTTGTTTCTTAAGTCCAATGGTAGTGGATGAAAATTTGGTGATTTTTTTACTCTTGACCCAACCAACTTAATGCAAGAATGATAATGCAAATTTTTCACTTCAATGAAATCTAGCCATGGGAGGGAAAGAGACGTTTCCTTTTTCTTTGCAACTTTTAAAAGAACCACCTCACACACACCAAGAGACCATAAATCAATTCAGATCTGAAACCAAACAATAATCTTAATGCACTCCTTCACTAATGCTTCAAAAGCAAAAAAACATGCAACATTTTTTTTTGTCTTTTTTTATATTTTAGTTGTTTTTCCAAGTTGAAATGCAAATGTTCTTGATCTAGGCAAAAAGTACAAGTGCAAAAGGAAAACCAACAACAAGAAACAAGTAAAGGGGTTGTAGGAAATTGGAAATGAGGCCAGATCATACCACTCCAATGTCTCTACCAAGATCACACCCAAAACTCACCTAGGAGGGTAGATCTAGTGATGAGCAACAATTACACAAGGATAAGTAATGAAACCAGTAGCAAATACTACTAGATCTCTTCATATTAGCTGGGTTCTCTACCCAGATTAACTGAAATTCTCATACAACAATAGAACCTATCAAAGAAATGGAAATTAAACCAAATGAATGCACTCATACAAAACTTGAAAGAAACTTATGCGACCAAAAACACTCAAACATAGACAAATCCAGATCAGAACAGATCACTGCAAAACCTTATTTCTCAAAGGACAGACCTAACCTCAAAGCTCTTGGTTTTCCTCTACAAATCTATAGTTTTTACAGATCCTCGCGGGACACGGGATTTTCAACTTGTGAGGGTCCTCGCGAGATGCCTATAATGCAACAAGAAAGGATTTTTTTTTTAAGAAAGATGGATTTGTTCCATATCTTCTAGATCTATGTCAGATCTCTCATATTTACTAGATATAGGCTATGCAATAATCAATGGAAGAAAATTAAAAGAAAATCATAATCAACAAAGGAAAGGACTGGAAAAGACACTCAAACTAGAGAATAATTCTTCCCTAGTATGGTTGCCAATTATGTCATGGGACAAAACCTCACAGGGATCTTGTTGAATAGACAAAAAAATCTCCCTAGGATTATCCTAGTAATCCTAAACAAAAAGAGGGTAGATTCCTATGGTTCCCTAGATCTAGATTCGAACACATAGATTCATATTTATTCTAAGGAATGGTGGAGATTGCATACATTTATTCATAGGTTGTCCTTCATAAATCTTGGTTGTTGCATACCTGAAACTCTAGCTCCAATATCCACAACTTGCTTCCTATATACAAAAGACAAGCAATACCTCTCTACCTCTCTACTTGGGATTAGAATCTTAGATATAACTTGCTTCTAATCAAATCTATCATTGATCCATGATATTTTCTTCGAAGTGGCTTATAAAGAATTGTATTAAATGAGCATAAATTAAAGTGCACCATAAAGAAGGAAAAGCTCAATAATGAAGAGACATAAGCATCAAATCTGAAAAAAAAAACTTGATAATGGAGTTCATCCTTGGTGGACTATGTCTCCGGGTCCTTCTTTCAAATGGGTAGGCCTTTTTATTAACTCAGTAAAAGAATTTGGAAAAATACATAAGTATACCTAATTTTGGAGTTAAACTACATAAGCTTTTCTCATATCAGAAAACAGACAACACCACTGAATTCGTGGCATTGGATTACCCAAAAATGATTGTCTCCATGCCTCGATCTAAGTCTGGCACTTTCAGTCCCTCGAGAAATCCTGTCTCAGTTTCCATGCTTGCAACCTGCATTAATGACAATACACCTGCATTGAAATCCATGCCCAGTACGGACTGGTGCACGCCTTTTTCCTCCCGTGCACTAGCAAAGGTCAGTTCTTAAACTAAATGGTTGGACGGATTAACCAACAAGGTCATTTGGCTCGTTGATTGGCGGATATGTATGAAGGGAGAATTGTAGGGGGAGGTCTCGGGGTCAAGCCCGCAGGCCTCCTCCCTTTGGAATATTTTTTTAACCATAGAACTTTCATGTGTGAATATAGTGTAGCCTCTGCTAAGTTTAGTAGTATGGTTGGCAAACTGTTTGTTGGTGGATGAATGTGGTGGGATATACATAAATTTGGCGGACTGGGGGGTTGGTACCAACCACCCCCCTTATATATATATTTTTTATTTTCGGTTGTTGGCCCTCATTGGCAATTTTCCCACTGCCACGTGGAAACCCATGACTGGGCCACGTGGCAACCTTTCATTGGCTCACACCATCCACTTGCACAGTCACCCTGCCACATCACCTGCCACATCAAACTACCATGTCATCCTGCCATGTCAGCCTACCATGTCTCGTACGATCTACCACATGGATGTACAGACTACCACATGGCACTTCCTCATTGGTCCAAATGTTGACCTGAAAATGTTGAAAATGAGTGACACGTGGTAGCCTTTGGTGCTGCCACATCACCACGCTGATGTTAGCATGACATGTGTCACCTTCTGCATGTGCCACGTATACTGTATGGATTCTGACATCATCCGTACTGATGCTGATGTCAGTAGTACGGATGTTGACTCATCCCTGATGACTGGGCTAGGTTGACCAAAACTTTGACCGTGAATATCTTTTGATATGTAACTGTATTTGATGAATCGTTTACGCCATTGAAAATCTTGCAACGCGCTCTTCACGATGATACTAATTTCATTGAGTTTTGAGTTCTTTGAATTTTTTCCATTTCTCTGTCTACTGAGGCCATTTTGAGCTTCCTGAGTTGCTTCTGTGAATTCTGAGTTGTTCTTATTATTCTCTGGATCATTTTTGGATCACACCTTCCCACTGAGAGATTTTTGGACCACCAAAAGCTTTCATCAATCAACAAATAAGTGAGGGAAGAGCTCCCTCACCTTGTCCTTCTCAATCCACTTTTCATTGCTTGGATGTTTTCCCTTTAATCCTACTCGAAGATAATCAACATCATCCCTACGTGAAGTCCTCGCCCTTCTATCCAGGATGATATCTTCCTTTAACTCATCCAAGTTTTTAGGATCAAACTCATCAACTGAAGGTATTGAAACTTCCTCACCTTGATCCATGATCATGGAAGGCTCAAAATGTTTCAAGTTCTCTACATTTACAACTGAGTAGATCTGCATATAAGGTGGAAGATCTAGACGAAAAGCATTGGTACCACTTTTCTCCAAAATAGTGAAGGGTCCATAATAGATAGGCTTGAGTTTCTTGCCTTCACCCTTCAATCTTTCCTTGTTGATGTGAAGCCATACTTGGTCCCCAACTTGGAACTAATGATCAACCATGTGTTTCTCATGCTGAGATTTATACTGTGCTTGAATTTTCTCCAACTGTTCCCTAATTGCTTGATGTACCTACTAGATTTTCTAGATGAACTTGTGGGCTCTGTCTTCATTTATTTCTTCATTTGAATTGACATCTCTCCCATACATCAAGTCCAAAGGAATCTTAGGTAAATACCCAAAACATGTATCAAAAGGTGAATGTAATGATCCCAAGCCAAATTCTTTCTTGGAATCACTAACTACTACTAATTTATTGAGTTATTAAGTGCATACAAGATTCATCAACACATGTAGATCACAATATATTCAAGATGTAGAAGCACAAGCAAAGATCTGACCTTTTTATTATGAGCAATGTAAGATCAATACAATAGATGGCCGATCTGGCATAAACCTCAGATGGTCGTACAAGCAATAGATATGAGTTGCTACAAAATTCTCCCGACAGTACAAAATAAGCCTCCAAAGGCTGGATATACAATGAAGACTGAATCAAGCAGATCTGAGCCGTACTAATGCTCACCCTCCAAGCTAGAAAGTGCCACGTCCTGCTAGAATGCTGAAGCCCTCAATAATTCTGCCTTGCTACCAAAAGTGTCTAATCATCCTGAGAAATATGCCAAATGATAGATCGAGCAACTGTAAGGACAACCCAGATGTCCAAATTCCCAAATCCACTCTCAAACCCCGTAGATATGAATTTCCCACTGAATGGGGTGCCCCACTGGATGACTGAAACCCTAGCTGGTTCGGCCCTGATGAAGGAGACCTCCAAATGCTCGAAACTCTCCAAGAATATAGATTAGGATATGAGAATCCCGTGGGAGAAGTTTCGGACTCAGATCTCAAGCAGATCTCCCTAGATCTGAGTTTTACTGAATTACAGGACGTCCCATATGGCTCCAAGATGTCCCAATCTATAGACAAATGTATAATGATGATAACCCTCCAGAAAATCCCTCAAACTAATGGTCTTGCCCTTGCAAACAAAACCCAACTGTCGGAATGGCCCCAGGCCCTCAGGATAAGCTGGATCGAACCTCCCTCCAGATGATGGTGTGCCCTTGCTGGAAACACAAGAATAGTACGACTTGCTACCTTCTGAAGCGCTAGATGGAGATGGGTTGAGACTAGAATGGCGTGGAGGAGTCTTTCATCCTCGAGACCAAGTTGTGGAACAAGGTGAGTGCATATTTCACCACTGAGTTGCTCACAAGGGTTTGCACAGCAAAACCCCCAAACTGAATGCTCAAGAGCAATAACAAATGTTAATCCAAAACCAAAATGAGTAATAGGTGCACCCCAACCTCTTACTTATACTTTTCCTTCTAATTCTCTGTTGAGTTAGGTTAACTCCCAGGGTTAATCTTCT
>ML783935.1:724953-751971 GCA_009831015.1 Picea engelmannii | reverse complement strand
TTAGGTTAACTCCCAGGGTTAATCTTCTATTCTTCTGTTGAGTTATCTTTTACTCCTTTATCCTTTTCCTTTCTTAAGTCAACTTAAAAATATAACTTTTAACTTCTTGACTTTCCCCCCTTCAGTGTGAGACTATGACCTAGAGGGGGTGCCCAGGCCACTGAGTCTCCTCATCACCTCTCTAAGAGGTGGGGGACATTACAGTGAACAATGAGTGGAGGAATGTAAGGCTTGGTTGTAAGCATGATGTACATAGGGTATCTTTTCATCCCATAACTTGGGATGCTTGTTGCAGTAGCCTCGAAGCAAAAGTACCACTGTTAGGTTAACAACCTCTGTCTATCTATCAGTCTATGGATGGAAAGCAATGCTCCTCTTCAACTTGGGGTCCATAATTCTCCACAAACTTGTCCAAAAATCCCCAAGGAATCGAGTATCTCAATCCGAGATAATGGATGTGGGTAATCCAAAGTGAACCCAAACATACTAAAAGAAGATATTAGTAGTCTGCTCAACAATGATCTATGTTTTAGATGGCATTAAGATACACATCTTATTGAACCTATCCACTACAACATACAAATAGTCACAACCCCTTTTCTACATTGGTAAACCCCCTACAAAATCCATGGAGATACTTTCCAATGGATGGGATGGAACATGAAGTGGTGAGTATAGCCCCAGTTTTCTATTAGTGGGCTTACAAGTAGAACACATCACACACCCCTTTACATATTTAGTTACAATTGCTTTCATTTGAGGCTAGTAACAAAACATTTGTATATGAGCCATAGTTTTTCCTACCCCAAAATTCCCAGACACAAGAGAAGTGTGAGCTTCTCGTATTACATGGACTCGTTCACTTGTAGGAATACATAGCCTTCCAAGATGGTAGAGTAGTTTTCCCTGGAGACAATAGTTCTCTACTTGTGCACCAATAGTTCTCTAGTTCTCATATACTTCTTTAAAATCTTCATCAATGGCATATTGTTCCACATAGATATCATGAGATAAAGAAGCATTCTTCAAAATAATAGAAGCAACAATAGGAGGTCTAGAAAGCATATCAGCTACCTTGTTACTCGTACCCTTTTTGTACTTGATTACCAAATGAAATTGTTGTAGGAAACCCATCCATCTGTAATGTCGAGATTGTTTCAGTTTGGTATGTGCTTGGAGATACTGTAAGGGTTGATTATTTGTATGTATGATTGTTTCCTTCCCTAAAAAGTAGTGCTTCCATTTCTTTATGCTTTGAACTAATGCATACAACTCTTTATCATATGTAGGATAGTTAACAACAACTTGGTTAAAAGTTTCAGAGTGGTAACATATAGGCTTACGATATTGCAGCAATACTACACCCATGGCGTACCCACTGGCATCTATCTCAATCTTGAAGGGTTGTTGAAGATTCGACAATGCTAATACTGGTGCGGTACTGAGATTTTCCTTCAAAGTGTCGAAAGATTTTTGTTTCTTTCCTCCCCATCGAAAAGTGTTCTTCACACCGATTAAGGCATGCAAAGGAGCCACTATAAAGGAGAAGTTTGAAATGAATCTCCTCCAATACTGGATTGCACCTAATAAGCTCCATATTTCAGTTACACTTTTGGGCTCAGGCCAATTTACAATTACATCAATATTGGAAGGATCAATTTTCAATTGTCCTCCTTCTACAATATGACCTAAGTACACAAGTGCAGTCTTACCAAATTCACATTTGGACAATTTTACATACAAATTTTATCTTTGCAAAGTATCCAATACTTGCTTTACATGCCTTACATGTTCATCCCAAGTCCCGCTAAATATAAGAATGTCATCTAAATAAACAATCACAAAATCATCTAGAAATGGCCTGAATACATCATTCATCACACACATGAAGGTTATCGGAGCATTACAAAGCCCAAATGGCCTAACTAACTACTCAAACAATCTCTGTTTTTTTTTAAAGGCAGTCTTCCATGCATCCTGTTCTGCAACCCTGATATGATGGTATCCACTGCGCAAATCCAACTTAGTGAAATAAACAACATTCTTTAATTGATCAAGTAAATCATCTATAAGAGGAAGAGGGTATCGATTTTTCACCATGATTTTATTTAAGGCTCGGTAATCGACACATATTCTCCATGTGTCATCTTTCTTTGGCACCATCACGATCAAAGAACCACAAGGAGATGAGCTGGGCCTAATGACCCCTTGATCCAATAAGCCTTGTACATGCTTTTTGATCTCTGTCATCTCTAGAACTGAAATCCTATACATGCCCACATTAGGAAGAGGAGAATCCTGCTGAAGATGTATTTCATGTTGGATTTCCCTCTTAGGAGGTAATCCATCTAGTTCCTGGAAAATATCATCATACTTAGAAACAATATCAATTAATTATGTCTTATGAGAATGATCACATCCTTGGAAAGCATCAGATGTTCCGACATCTTTATCCCTTACAACCATGAGTAAATATCTCTTATTAGTGTTTATGATTCTCTTCATTTGTCCGACGCTAACAAGTGTTGTGTTTACCCTCATGCTTTGGGCTCTAACAATATATTCCACTCCCCCCTTAGTAAGGTGATATTTGTTCTCATGATGAAAGAAGACTGCTTTTCTATCATAAATATAAGGACTCCCCAACACTATGCCACATATATCAAGTGATACAACATCCAAATCCACTTCATAAATCCACTTTGAAGCAATATAAAATCTGACCCTACATTGCTTGGTGACATTAAGTTTTTCTTTATCACATACCAAACCAATAGGATAAGGCTTTGGATGTGGTTTAGTTTCAAGACCCATCTTTTTGACAAGTTCTTCAGATATCAAGTTTACTTGGGAACCCAGATCAAATAATGTATCTATCTTAGTGTGTTTAGATACAAATCTTATATGAAATAATTAATTCCTCTTCCTTCATCATCATGAGATTCATTATTGGAATTTGAACTAGAATGAAGGGAATCTTTACCTTGTACTCCAACCGCTGTGATCTTTCCTTCGTCTCCTGAATCATAACCAAGATCTTGTTGCACTGTAGCAACGATCTTTTTCTTCCCTTTTCCACTGAACTGATTTGGTCTCTTCTCTGGATGTAGTTTCCAACAATGTTCATCATCGTGACCACTTTTCTTGCAATGAGTGCAAGATGATTTTCCTTCTTCTCTCTTTACAGTGGCAGTCTTTTTGTCCTTCCTTTTAAACTTCATAAACTTCTTATGTGGGAGATTGGAAGGTTTCTTTGTGGGATATTCTTGAACATGCTTTCCCTTGTTCTCAAGGTGATTTTCTTGCACACAAACTTCATCAAGACTGGTGGGGTTAAACAATAGCAAAGTGTGATGAATATAATTGTGAAGTGCGCCAATATACTTCATTAAAGTTTTATAAGAATCCAAAGGAATGTTTAACGCAAGATATTTCTTCCTAAATTATTTCGTGAAACTTTGTACAGTTTCACCTTTACTTTGTCTTAAAGTTTTCCATTCCATCATTGCTTTATGTAAATAACCCAATGGATAAAATTGCTTCCTTATCGTTGATTTAAATTCCGACAATAAGGAAAGAAGATTACCACACTTACTTATGTCATGAAGTGTTATAGTAAGATTTGCCTCACCATTGCTATCTTGCACATAGGGCCTTTTTCCATTTCCCTATGCAGACTTATCATCCATTTTTGATGAATCCAGAGCTAAAAATATACATTTTTCCACATATACGCTCCTTAACAGTTATACAAGATGCGTATACGCTTGCTTCTCCACTGCAGCTCGCGTATATTAGGATTTGTGCCAGAAAATACAAAACGAGGTCGGGTTTCCATGTCATGACAAGAGATCTCTGATCCTTGGCCTTCCATATACTGGAAACGTTCTGACTCGGCCCTTTAGTTGCATTCTGGAGGCTATAAGAGCACAATTTCAAACTATGGAAAAGAGGAGAAATCATTCAACTTTGAGAGCAAAGTTACTCTGGAGAAATTACTTCATATTGAGTCTACATCCCTTTGTCCCTCAAGTCTGAACACAGTGTTAAACCCCCAAGCTCTTCCCCTATTGTTGAGAGGACATCTTTGCCTCTTTCTCATGAGCTTGCCTTTGGTGGAGGATTGAAGTGGTGGAGACCTAGTTGGAAGGAACTTGATTTCTTGGTTTCGAACCATGATGACACAGATGTTTGTAATGTTGACATTTTTGTTGATCAATTATTAATAGAAATACTCCTTTCCCGTCCTATTGGTATATTGCAAATATATGATTATTATCCATGTGCGTGTTTGTAATGTCTATTAATGGATTATGCTATCTGATGTGCTAACTCCTTTTATATCATCACTATATACTTGCTTCGCTTGTTTGTTGATAACTTTTTGCAGGTATAAAGCTTTGGGTCAAAGTGCTCAATGGTGGAACATCATCAAACGTTGGATCGAGGTAGGCCTCTTTCTTGTATTGCACATTAGTCTATATAGCATATGTTGGAATTGAGTTGGTTTCTGCAGTCACATCTTTCTATTGTGGTTTACCCTTGGCCATAGAGAGATTTTCCCTTGTAACAGAAATGGTGAATCGACTGGGGAGAGATCTTCCTTCTAAGGGTTGAAGTACTTTTTCTTCCTACATTGCTCTTTTTCCTTTTTGTTTCTTGTCGTATCACTGCTTGACAGATCCTTTTCACTCTGAGTCTAAGTTTTTAGCCTTTTACCCTTGCCTGGCCTTGTTTTAAAGCATATACGCCCTTTTTTTCTTGGTAGTTGTGTATACACGCTTGTTGTCTCACTGCAAGAAGCGTATATATGCTCTGTTCTCCTGAACAATGGCATATACCACTTCCCCTTTCTTGTTTGCTTGGTTGAGTGACTGCTAGGTAGGATTTAAAGATTGTTGAGCCTTCTTAGGTCTCTGTAGTGTCTGTTGAGATTATCCGGGATGACAGGAAGCCTGTTTGGAGTTGAATTTTTGGGCATAGTCTTTCTCTTTGTTTTCTATTTTTAATTTGTCCTTGGTTTCTGGGTTGTTTGCTTGGCTGCTTAGTATTCTTCTTGAGTTACTGCTTTTATACACAATAGAATTCATATGTCAAGTTGCTTATCAGTCCATGCATTTTATTTTTAGAATATTGAAAATACAAAAAAACAGGCATTTTGCATTGGTTGGCATTTTTGTCTTCGAATTTTTATCATTAGCTTAACACATTTAGCAAAAGATTGTATTTTACTTCTGAATTGCAGATTTTAAACTGAAGACTACACTGTTTTTATTAGGATATCATTCATTGAAAAGTTAAAGATAGACTTTGCATTATATCCATATTTATTTTCAGGCAGAGTCATAACACCATGAGTTTCACTTCCATACCTTTTTGAGTAACCACGGCCAATAAAATTTACTCTTTAAACTAAAATTGATTAGTCACGATTTTATTTTTTGGGTGCACAAACTAGCTTAGGATTTAGTGCCTTGGAATAGGATTTTGTGAGTAAACTTCTCCAAGGAAATTAAATCAACATATGTGTCTAAGACAGGGAGTTGAGAAGTCCATTGTATAATCTGTAAGATCAGGAGGCTCTGCTCACACTAGAGTTAATCACGAGGTCATGCAAAGTTAGTTGAAGGGATAACGCCTAGATACTTACCTAGCGTTAGAGATATTTTTGTGGATTTATTCATATTTGGGGATCTTGCTAGTGCCCATACCTCTCTGAGAGGCAGTGCTTTCAAGGTTTCGGGCTTTGCTACCTTGCCCATACAGTGATCCAGACTTACGACTGCTCACCTGTGCATCGGTTATACAATGGTTTATTAGTTTCTTGACTTAGGTATCTCATAGGTTACTTGTAGGGGTTATTCTGCTTGTACCCTGAATCAGATAAGGGTCGGAGAACACACAACCTTTATGGAGGATTACCTTTTCAGAGGGATCTGATCGACTGGTTGTTAAGCCCACGAGGGCCCTTATAACTGATTTTGTTACCTCCAAACTTTAGCAGGGAGTCTCAGGTCCCTCTTGGACGAGACATACCTTCTTTTGCGAGGGAGGCCACTCAACCACTTTAGCCCGTTTGCATGCATATTGGCCGTTTGAATTTTTGGTATGCTCTTTGACTACTAGTTAGCCATGGGATATATTTTTATTTGTGGAAGAGTCATAAGTCATCGTGGAGTTGAACCAAGTTCTTCGCAGGTCCCGTCGGTTGTTACAGTTACCACCAGTTTTCGAGTCCTTGCCTTCTAAAAGGCGTAGAGTTATCAGTAGTGGTACACACACATCCACTTTTTAGACTTGTGGTCCCACAAGGATGAGTATTGAGTCTAGTCTTCAAAACACTGGGAGTTCTTCGACTCCCAATCCCACTATAATTAATGGTACTCCTTCGACACCTGCAGCCGCTACAGTTGCAATGCCGGAGGCTTACACCAGTACTATGGCTCGGCTTGTAGTTAATGCTTTATCTCTTGCCTCGAACCCTTTTGGGGGTTTTGTCCACTCGCCGAGTTACAGTGTTCAGACCATCCCCATGGATTCTAGTCCATTTTCTTATGGTATGCCTAACTTCACCTCGCAGTGTTCAACTGCCATCCCAGCTGCTGACCATAACGCTAGCCTTGGACTTGGGGGCACTACAACTCCTTACACTCCTTTCCCATTTGGTGGTTCTCATATTCCCCAAGAAAATCCTAATGTAGGGAGTGTCCCTATTCTTAACCCCAGGTCTAATCCTTCTACAGCTGGATGGAACAACCAAGCTGGCAGAAAAGTTCCGCCCTATATCCCTATCCCCTCGGTGTCAATTCCGACCAATACTTTTGGCATGATGAATCCACTTCAATCCTCCGGGTTCCCACCTGGAGGAGGTCATTCTTACACTTTGGGCACTCCCCAGCCTAGATCTAATCTAGTTGGGGGCAGTTTTAACAACCCCTAGCTTGGATCTAATCCAACTGGGGGCAATTTTCATAACCCTTATCAGAACATTCATGTTGGAATGATGCCCAATCCATCTTTTACGAATCAGCCTGGAGGAGGGTCTCATAATTCCGGAAAAGGTTTTGGTCCTCACCAGAATCCTGGATGGAACGCAATTCCTAATGCACAATCTTTCGCGGGAGGATGGGGTCAGGTGTCACAACCCTGTATTCCCTTTCTAGCCACGCTTAATCTGCCAGATTTGTCTAAACTAATGAATGACCTGGTGAGTCATGACCCCACATGGCCCCCTGTACCTACCAAACTTCCATCATAAATTCCAAAGTTTGAAGGTAAGAATGGAGAAGACCCTGGTGATCACATCACTAATTTTCACCTTTGGTGCTCATCGAATTCTCTGAACCATGATTCTATTAGGTTACGATTGTTTCAGCGCACTCTCATTGGAGTGGAGTCATAATGGTACATTGAGCTACTTAGGGGGACATATGGGTCATTCCATCAGTTGGTGCTAGCCTTTCTCAATCACTTTCAACTGCCCATTCGTTATGATATTGGCCTTGAAATGTTGTCAACTTTACACACCAGGGTACTGACACTCCCATCTCGGACCATATCTAGGAATGGCGTAGGTGAAAGCGGTTGGTTAAGACTCCTATAACCCCGACCTTTCTTCTAGAATGGTTCCTAAAGTCTTTACACACTCCTATTTCAAAGGACGTTGCTACTTCCAGGGTCTTCAACGAGGAAGAAGCTATCCTTAAAGCCCAACAATTTGATTTGATATATGATCAGTCTGGGATGTTATACCACCTTCTTCCAGACTCACCGTGAACAAATCACGATCCTAGACAAACTCCTGGACCTCATGCCGATGGCATTGTAGGGTTCGCCAATGTAAAATCCACAGACACGACAACAAAGTCTACCAGAGGACCAGCTTCATATGGATCCTCGAAACCCATCCAATCGGTGGATGTACATTCCTTGTAATCATTGAAAAACCCAAATGGTAACCAACAACCAGATGGGAATAAAAGGAAAGGTCAAAATAATCGTAAGGGTGGGAATAATAATAATAATAAACCCAAGGACAAAGATAATGATGGGAAATAGAATGATAATGCTGGAGAGGGAAAGAAAGAGAAGCATAAGGTGAACTTTCCTTGTAAACTTTGTACCGATGACTACCTTACCCACTTGTGCCCCAAACTTGCGAAGGCTGCGAGGCTTTTAAATCTACCGCCCGCTGTGCTAACGAATCCATTCCCACACAACCAACACTTAGCCTTGAGTTCTTTGAGCGTCGGAAATGCGTCTGGTGGAAGTCAAAACCCACCATCACAAGATGGCGATCGTGTTTGCATCAATATGGTCGACGTGAAAATTGATATAGCCACCTGCTCTTGAGATTATAGCTCTTCAAAAGATAGTACCAGCCTAGAAGCTCCTCCTCCACCCCCAGAGATGGACTTACAGATCGAGAAACCAGAGCCACTGCCTCTTATTCCAAAAGGATTACTCAAGTGCTCTACCCACAACCCTAATGCTAGAGCCGCCCAAAACTACTCTATTGTTGAAGATCTGGGCCAAACCCCTTATGCAATGTCGGCTTTGGAGGTACTCTAGACATTTCCATCACAGAGGAATCCCTTACTCTCTTTCGTAGGAGCTCTAAAACCTAGTGGCTCGAAGGTCATCAAGTTTGATGTCACGGATGTGAAGCCTCGCTTACCATACCATGTGGCTTTCCAAATCCACATGGAGTATTCCAAGTATACTATCAAACGAGCGGTCGTTAATGAAGGTGCTGCCACTTGCGTGATGTCCTTGGTCTGTTGGAAAGATATTGGTTCTTCGATCCTTTCCAATTTGTCGAACATGTTGACTTCATTTGACGGTCATTCCTTCTGCCCTCATGGTATTCTCCTCGCCTTTCCGGTCCAGTTAGGTGGGAAGACAGTAGAGGTGGAAGTAGAGGTAGTTGATGCACCTCTCAATTATAACTTGTTACTAGGTCGCAATTGGACCTATGCTATGGCCGTTGTCCTGTCATCCGTTTTCCGTGTACTTTGTTTTCCTCATCAGGGAGAGATCGTGATGATCGACCAGTTATCCTTTGCGTACTCTAGTACTAACGCATCTATTGGACCATCGATCCCTATGATCGACAATTCTTAGCCCATAACTGAGAATATCGGTGTCGGAATGTATTCTTCCCTCATGGGTAATTTCGACTTCTCGGCACCGATTCACCATGTTTATGGCATGTCTAGTAGGCCTGCTTTAGCAAAGAGGTCCATTCCTTTACGCACTTCCTATTTTAGTGATCCTTGGACCCTACCTTCTCCGACTTCGTCGATTGAAGGTCAGTCGCATGCTGGCATGGCTATGACACTATCGGCAACAGAGATTGCGTATCAAGCTATCCTTGACTCTTTCGTCGATCCTGATCCTGTTACCTCGCAGACGGACGAGGAGGATCCCATTCTTAGGCCCGTATGGGCCACTTCGTTATCTTGTTCAAATGATTTCTTAGATGATACTTTGCCTTCGGATGAAGCCATGAATGTTTCAGAGAGACCTTGGGACGATATGCATCATCGATCTTATTTTCTCCCAAATCTTGAAAGAATCGAACAAGATGATTTTCGGTCTACCTTGAGTGAGATAGTCGGTCACGCTATAGTTCGACTTGAAATGCATGGTATTTATGCTGAAGGAAATATGGCAAGTATTTCTCCTATCGTCTCGATTGAAATCTCTCATACCCCTGGAAAAATTGAGAACGTAAATATAGGTGCGGATTGTTCGCCATAAGAGATTCTGATCTACACCAACCTCTTCAAAGAATTTCGAGATGTATTCGCTTGGTCATATGAAGAGATGCCAGGGATCGACCCTCGTATTTTCAAACATGAAATTAGAACTTATCTGAATGCTAAACCTATTCAACAACATCTTAGAGCTATTAATCCTAGGAAGGCCCCCACTATTAAGGCAGAGGTGGAGAAGCTACTTAATGCCGGCTTCATTTACCCGGTTCCCTTCAACGAATGGGTATCCAACCCCGTTCCTGTGAATAAAAAGCAAGGAACCATTCGTGTGTATATGGAATTTCACGACCCGAACAAATCTTGTCCTAAAGATAACTTCCCCACGCCTTTCATTGACCAGATTCTCGATGAGTGTGCGGGAAGCGAAATATTTTCCTTTATGGATGAATTTTCAGGATATAACCAACTCCAGATCAAACCTAAGGACCAACACAAGACGACATTTATATGTCCTTGGGGTACTTTTTCATACCGGAAAATGCCTTTCGGCCTGAAAAATGCCGGAGCAACCTTCCAACGCGCCATGAATTTCGCTTTTCACGATCTCAAGCATATAGTCGAAGCTTACCTCAATGATCTTGCTTCTCACTCTCGCAAGAGAGTGGATCATGTCACACACCTTTGGCTAGTTTTTGAAAGATGTCGTTACTATAGAATCCGGTTAAACCCTCACAAATGCATCTTTTGCGTTAGGTCTAGCCGTCTCTTAGGATTTTTAGTCTCTGAGACTGGGATCATGGTAGATCCTCTCAAGGTTGAGGCAATACTTCAATTGCCTCCCCCACGCATGATTAGACAACTTCAAGGTTTACAGGGGAAAGCTAACTTTTTGCATCAGCTTAACGTGAATTATGCCAATATCACTAAGGGTTTCATGCGCCTACTGAAGAAAGACACCCCGTTTATCTAGGATAAGTGAGCCCAGGAGTCTTTCGACACTTTATAGAAAGCCTTGGTATCAGATCCTCTGCTAAAATCTCCTGATTATAGTAGATATTACTTGTTATATATTGTCACATCTAAAGAGACGATTGGTATGGTTCTAGTTCAGGAGGATGATGAGCTCCATGAGAACGTCATCTACTATCTCAGTCAAAATTTAGTCGGTCTTGAGATTAATTACTCTCACGTCAAAAAGCTAGCTTTGGTTGCTGTTCACGTAGTCCAACATTTATGACACTATATATTGCTTTGAAAAACTATTGTAGTCGCTGATGTTAATCCATTTCAATACGTCCTCACTAGGCGTATCATAGGTGGGAAATATAATAAATGGATTGTCATCTTACAAGAATTTGATCTCGACTTTGCTTTAGCCAAGTCCAAGAAGTCACTAGTTTTTGCAGAGTTAATATCTGATTTCCCATGATTAGATGAGGATGTTATCCATGTCGATTCATTTGCATACGAACACTTTTTCCTTGTCTCATCATCTAACCCTTGGTATGGAGACATTGTTTTATATCTTCAAACCTTGAAGTTCACTTAGCATCTCTCGCGAGATGATCGACGATGAGTTAGATACCAAGCCAAAAATTATACCATTGTCGGTGACACTTTGTATCGCCGAGGAATAGATAGTATCTTACATCGTTGCTTAACTCACGAGGAAGCCGAGTTAGTCCTAAATGACTGCCACAAAGGGGCTTGTGGTGGTCACCTATCCGGGCTTGCGACAACCCAAAAAATCTTATGAGCCAGTTACTTCTGGCCCACCATATTTAAAGATTGCATTGAAGTGATTAAGAAGTGTCACCGCTGCCAGGTGTTCACTCAAAAAATGCACTCGCACCCAGCCCCTCTTCACCCAGTCATTACCGTCGGTCCCTTCACCAAGTGGGGGGTAGATTTCGTCGATTAAAACCCAAATTCAGTTGGGGGGCATCAACACATCATCGTGGTTGTCAACTACTTTACCAAGTGGGCCGAAGCCATGCCTACTATAAAATACGATGGGAAGATTGCAGCCTTCTTCGTGTTCAACCAAATTATCTTCTGGTTCGGTATCCCGAGTGAGATTGTCACTGATCATGGCAGTCACTTTCAGAATGAAATGATGGTATAACTAGCATCTAAGATGGGGTTTAAACATGGTCACTCATCTCCTTATTACCCCCAGGCAAATGGGCAAGTAGAGGCCATCAACAAGTCTCTCAAGACCATCTTGCAAAAAAGTATCAGTCGGAGTAATTCCAATTGGCACATCATGTTGTATCCCACGCTTTGGGCATACCGAACCTCGGTTAAGACTGCCACCAATTTTTCCCCTTTTCAGTTAGTGCACGGTGTGGAGTCGATACTTCCCGTTGAATGTGAAATCCCTTCTCTCAAATTGGCAGTCGAGCTCCTACCTGACACTTCAGATTTAGAGCGACGCCTGGTGCACCTAGAGAGTCTTGACAAGCAGCGTCGAGACACCTTTACGGCTATCGAGGCAAACAAAAAATGTGTCAAGGTTCAGTACAAAAAGTTTATCTTTCCCTGGTTATATACAGAGGGTGACTTGGTCCTCTTGTATGACCAAGCCAAAGAACCACTAGGGGCAGGCAAGTTTAAACCCATGTGGCATGGTCCTTATATCGTGAGACATGTTCTAGAAAAAGGAGCCTACGAATTGGAATATTATGAAGGGAAGAAATTGGCCGAGCCCAAAAAATGGGCTCTACTTGAAAAGGTATTACACTTGAGCCCTGGGCTTGGGCGAAACCCTTTGTATACTAATGTAAATTTAGTGTATATACATTTTTTTTCTTTTTGTGTCTTCGGCTTGCTTGTTGAGTTTTCCCTTTTGGTTGGAAGATGTCAACGGAGTGTTCGATCTACCTAGGATTCGCAAATGGAGCCAACCATCATACACAGAACTTGGCTTCCTTCGCTTGGGTGATTTACTTACCCGAGGGCCTACTGGTGTCTTGAAGTGGCGTATTCCTAGGGACATCCACAAATAATGTGGTCGAATATAGCGCTGTCATAGAACTTTTGTGCAATGTTATCTCACATGGTATTCACTCTCTAGAGGTTCACCTAGATTCTTAGTTAGTCGTATGTCAGTTGAATGGCCATTACCGTGTGCGTGATCTGACTACTCTGTTGGGTACATCTTTTAGAATGACAATTTGATTTTATTACATACTTTCACATTCCTAGAAGTTCTAATCATGTATCTAATGCCTACACTAATTATGTTTTAGATTAACATTTGTCACATTAATAAAGCAAAGAAGACCATTAAATCAATGTACACATTGTAAGATATGAATAAAGCCGAAGATCCCTCTTTATATATTTCCAAAAAATATGGCGTTTATATTACAAAATTGGGGCTAAAACCCTCAAAATACATATACATCCGATATACATGTCCCATGACATCTACGCCTGTGGCGCCAGATGTGTATCATGATAGAAAACCATGACATTTGTGAGACACCAGAAGAGTCGTACCCATGCTCTAGGTACACCAACAACTTGTCGCTGCATGGCTTCAGGTAGATCCTCCACTTGAACCATAGGAATCCTCTGTGTCAAATGCGACATGTTACCCTGCACATTCTATACGACTCTCTCCGCTTCTCCTCCCACTTCCTCATCTCCCCGATGCCTACGCCTATGTCGTAGGAATACCTTGGTCCATTGCGGACCCACATCTGCAATCACACAAGTATTGAGTTAATATTTAAAACACCATCCAAAAATATTTTTGTTCTCTTCAATACAAAAATACAAAAAAATGAAATATATAAAAACTTTTTACCTATGGTGCCACAGGCGGCTCCTAGTGGAAGTGACATATCAAGATCTTCTCTAAAATCGATTCCCTCATAGGGATAGTCATCCAGAGCTATGATTTGTCTCCACCACCAGAAGAAAAAATCATCATTGTAGGGTGTCACCACCCTACCTCCCCCCTATCGTCTCATGACCTCGATCCATCGCGCCATAGTCGGATCACATGGTCCTCTAGGAATGATCTCCACTCTAGGTCCCAGACCTAGGACTCGCTCGAAAAAGAAGCTGCAAAGGATAGAGGCAAACTCGAAGTTTTGCTTCCCCCCCTGCTTGCACTCTGTCAACTCACCTTTCATGCTGGTCAACAGTGAGGTACACCAATCGTAGACGGTGGGTCTCCCACACTCCAGTGCATAAAACATAAGTGGTCTCGATGCTTGATGCAACGAGGCCGATCCTATGATCCTGGTAAGCACGAGCACAATAATCTTCAGGCTGAGGTTACCTATAGCCCGGATAGGGATTTGACTTCCCACCATGGGAGTCCCTGCAACACAGTGGGCCTCGATGTATTCTTCGACCTTCATCCCACTCCCTACCTTGTGTGAATGAGGTCCACAACCTCTCCTCGTCATGAAAGTCCAGTCAAGAAGTAGATGTCCTCTACTTCGATCCTTAATGGTTGTCCATCAAGGATAAAGCTCTCGCTATCGGGATCCCAATAGCCCACCAACATTTCCAACAACCTCACTTTGGCCCTCTTTCCTTTGAGAGCCCAAAACTTGTATAAATCACATCTTTTTAAAGCCACTCGAGCCACCAGATCTCGATCCACTACTGCATCTACCTCCTCATTCTCTCACTCTCTCCATTCCAACACCAACTTGCAAAAAAAAAAAACATTTTTGAGTTAGAAACATCTTTTTTTTTCCATTTTCACACGTATACGCGATTCATGGACAAACAGTCACGGGTAGGTCTTGATAGACACCCCCTATGGTTCACACATGGGCGTATACACGAACTATTCAGAGAAACCCGCGTATACCGAAAAACCCAATTTGAGCCCTTAAAAACTAACAAAATAGAACCTAACTCAAAAATGTAAACCATTGAATTTGAAGAGGATGGGATGAAGAGTTACCTGGTCCAGACGGTGCATGATTCTGTTGCCTATTGCTCCCACGATCATCGCTTGAATTCTGAAGGTGTTTTAGTCGAAATTGCACTATTTGGGTAAAAATGAAAATGATACAGTAAATTTTGATTTTATTACTATTTATAAGCCATTTTTTACCCACTTGATATAGTTTTATGCTATTTTTTTGTCTAATGGACTAATTCAAGAATGGTTTTAAGATGGTTTATGTAGTTTCGACTCAATTTTCTCGTGGATTTCAACATCATGGTTGGTCGTTCGTCTCCTCGGGCAGGTATATTCATAACCTAGCATATAAGATAGGTATCTACTCCATCGTGCATTTTTTTGCATTATCCTTCGACTACCGCTTTTTACACCTTAGGTATGAACCCATTTATTGCGACGCATAAACCTCCATCTGCTATTAATAACATCATTAATAAATGGTAGAGACTTACCAAACATGGGTACCCTAGTTAGAACCTCCTTGTCATTTGGTGCCCATGCCGAGTTTTTTTTTTTTTTTTCTTAGGACCAGGAGTCCATTATAATTCAATACGTGACTTTACAATGAGCCTCATTTCTCATTCATGCACACACGGCCTTATTACCCGTAGACTCCCAATAACAAGTCTTAGTTAAGGTCTTTTCCAACTCATCTAAAAACTGAAAAGATCTCTGAGTGATTTGTCCCTTTCACACTAGTTAAAATTGGATTTGAAAGATCATGAGTCCTAGTTAAGCTCTTTTTCGACTTGCTATCAAAAATATAAAAGATTTCCGAGTGAACTTGTCTTTTTCACACTCGTAAATTGGATTTGAAAAGACATCTATTTGGCACAAGTTTACCCCTTTTTCACACCAAGTAGACTAAAAGATATAAAAACATACATTTTTTGGCGTTAAGTTGTGATTGTATCTCATACCCTTGCTTGTTGTATTGAGCCTTTAGTTGGTTCTCGCTTTTCATTATAAACCGTTGCCTAAGTAGTTTGCATCCTCAACCAAGTAGAGCCTTGTTTTTATCCTTCGCAATTTGACACCCTATACCCTGGAGGGAACATCAACCCGAGTATCCGTCTCCCGCATGCATTTCCTTGCATTGAGCATAGGTACGTTCCACTGCTGGAACTAGTTTTGCTTACTTGCGACACTCATTCCCTTCTCTGTATCATAGCATTCATTTTTTATGAAAAAACAAAAAAAGGAGAGGCAGGAAGGGAATACTATATTGTAATTGGCAAGAGTCATGTCACCTTTGAACATAGCACAAAGTTATTGAGTCCTTGTGTCATCATAATTTTGGGTTTAGCATGACCTTAAGAAGCTGATCTCGCTACAGAGTTTTCTCTACCGACTGTTTACTCTTCCAGTACCTATAGAGAACGTTATTGATGCCTCCTACATCTAATTGTCACATCATTGAGTCCATGCTGCCAGATTCCACCATATGTCTCATGCTCTTGTTCAAAGGAAGTTTATCAACCTGTGTCGGCCACTCTTCAAAAATCTTGACTTTGCATGTCGGCCATACCCTTAGTTTGTCTCAGAATCACATGATACTTTGGTCTTATCATGCACCCTGACCCTACTTTCATCATTAGTAGGTCACCTTGAACCCAACAATCGACATTTCATCATTGGTCGTTGACTGGGTGGTTTCCCTTGTGTTCAGCGACAAGACATCTATTCACACTTTGGGATTCGTGTAGTGTCTTGGATGCCATTAGCCTTATTGGTGGTTTCCTCACCTTTTTCAACAATTTTTCATCATTGGCTGCTATTCAGAGGGTCCTTTTCGTGTACCACTTGCATTTGGCACATGCGAAAGACACACAGGGTCATTGGTTCGTGAACATGTTCTTCGTCCGATATCCACCAAATCATGAAGCTCTTGCTTTGTTCCTTGTGCTGACTAATGAGATATGCCTCAATGCTCTCCTTTCAGAGGGTATATTTCCATCGACTTCAACTCATTTATTCTGGATATGGGACCTAGAGCTTTATGAGTACCTTGAGGCTTGTAGTCATTAGTGGTAGGCTCTCTCACCATTGACAGATGGGAATACATCAATGTCTCTTGATCAATGGATCTCTCAAGTGTTCAACACCAACTCCTTTATTCACATTTGTAGAGATGTACTCGGTGCCTTGATACCTACTTTCATTATCGGTAGGTTGTCTCACATTTGTTAACGGTATACTTCAATGATCAGTAATCAAACGATGTCTCATCGTGTTCGACCTCAACTCATTTATTCACATGATGTAGACTTGCACTATTGGCGGATAGTGTAGAAGACTTGAAGACGTCACTATGTGGCCACAGCTTTCCTGAGATGTTGCTTCCATTTCATTGGACCAATACCTATTTGACTTCAACGATCATGGGAGATCAGATTGCACTCCATGGTATACATATATCTTTAGATTGATTTTTGAGACTGGTTTCACTGGGACTTGTTCGTGACTATGACAACTTTTTTCATATAACCGCATTTGTATTTGTCTATTCATGGCCATGAAAACTTGTTTGGTGTATTTTCCACATGGATCTACATTGTATTCTTGGCAGCCATGTATGCAAAGTTAGTACATAATGTAATGAGCAATTGAGTTCGTCTAGTTGGTTCTCTACCACTCCACTTCTAGGTTATTTATAATGTATTTCGGCCATCGTAGATACTCCTGTGATCTCACACATTAGGGGGCATCTGTTATAGCAAGATTTTCCTCACCATTTCTATCTTGCACATAGGGCCTTTTTCCATTTCCCTATGCAGACTTATCATCCCTTTTTGATGAATCCAGAGCTAAAAATATACTTTTTTCCACATATACGCTCCCTATCAGTTATACAAGATGCGTATACGCTTGCTTCTCCACTGCAGCTTGCGTATATCGAGATTTGTGCTAGAAAATACAAAATGAGTTCGGATATCCATGTCACGACAAGAGATCTCTGATCCTTGGCCTTCCATATACTAGAAACGTTTTGACTCGGCCCTTCAGTTGCATTCTGGAGGCTATAAGAGCACAATTTCGAACTATGGAAAAGAGGAGAAAGCATTCAACTTTGAGAGCAAAGATACTCTGGAGAAATTACTTCATATTGAGTCTGCATCTCTTTGTCCCTCAAGTCTGAACACAATGTTCAGCCCCCAAGCTATTCCCCTATTGTTAAGAGGACATCTTTGCCTCTTTCTCATGAGCTTTCCTTTGGTGGAGGATTGAAGTGGTGGAGACCCAGTTAGAAGGAACTTGGTTTCTTGGTTTCGAATTGTGCCGACATGGAAGTCTGTAATGTTGACACTTCTGCTGATCAATTATTAATAGAAATACTCCTTTCCCATCCCATTGGTATCTTGCAAATATATGATTATTATCCATGGGTATGTTTGTAATGTCTATTAATGGATTATGCTATCTGATGTGCTAACTCCTTTTATATCATCACTCTATACTTGCTTCGCTTGTTCGTTGAGAACTTTTTTCAGGTATAAAGCTTTGGGTCAAAGTTCTCAACGATGGAACATCATCAAACGTTGGATCTAGGTAGGCCTCTTTCTTGTATTGCAAATTAGTCTATATAGCATATGTTGGAATTGATTTAGTTTCTGTAGTCACATCTGTCTATTGTGGTTTACCCTTGGCCATAGAGAGTTTTTCCCTTGTAACATGAAGTTTTCTCTCCCACCATACGAGCGCAGTACATTCCAGCCGAAGAGAAGACATTTGCACTTTAACTTCCTCTTCATCAATCTATTGGACACGAAAATATACTTCAACCTGTCAGATCAAATTATCTAGCTTTTCAGGATTAACATCTCCATTAAACATAGGTAAAGCAAATTTTACATCAATATTTAATAATGGTTTCTTAAAAGAAGCTTTATGGTTAGAATGATGAGAATGATGAGAATTCTCAGAGGAAGAAGATCTAGAACTTGATGGTGAATATGGAGGCTCGGGAGGGTCTCCTCTAGCCCCTTGATTCACTGAAGCATTATCATCAGCGTGTGATTCCTTTTTCTTCCCTTTCTTCTCCATCCTCTTCTCATAGTCTCCATACATTCACTCGACCATTTTTGACATGTGATAAAATACCATATGAAAGTTTTTCTCCGGTTCATCACACTTGTCCTCTTCTGCCATTTTCTTCCTTCGGGATGCACGACCAACTTCGGGATTGAAAGTCTTAAGAGTTCATTCACCCTGCTTATTCTTGTCCCTAGTAAGCATTCACACTCAAAAATTCAAGTCAAAGATGACTGCTCTGATACCAACATGATCTGTGATCTTTTCATCGAAGTGACTTATAAAGAATTGTATTAAATGAGCATAAATTAAAGTGCACCATAAATAAGGAAAAACTCAATAATGAAGAGACATAAGCATCAAATATGAACACACAAAATTGATAACGAAGTTTGTCCCTGGTGGACTACGTCTTCAGGTTCTGCTCTCAAATAGGTAAGCCTTTTTATTAACTCAACAAAAGAATTTGGCAAAATACATAAGTATACCTCATTCTGAAGTTAAACTGCAGAATCTTTGCTGAGATCAGAAAACAAACAACACCATTGAATTCGTGGCATCGAATTACAAAAAAATGACTATCTCCACGCCTCGATATGAGTTTGGCACTTTCATCCCCTTTAGAAATCTTGTCTTGATTTATGTGCCTGCAACCTACATTAATGACAGTATTCTACATTGAAATATGTGCCCATTACGGACTGGTGTGAGCCTTTTTCCTCCTATGCACTGGAAAAGGTCAGTTCTTAAACTAAATGGTTGGGTGGATTAAACAACAAGGGTGTTTGGCCCATTGGTTGGCAGATATGTATGAAGGGAGAATTGCAGGGGGAGGTCCCGAGGTCAAGCCCGCGGGCCTCCTCCCTTTGGCATATTGTTTTAACATAGAAATTTCGCATGTGAATATAACACAACCTCCACTAAGTTTAGTGGTATGGTTGGAAGACTATTTTTTGGTGGCCGAATGTGGCGGGATATACATAAATTGGCGGACTGGGGGGTTGGCGCCAACCACCCCCCTTTTTATAATTTTTTTGATTTTTGGTTGTTGGCCCTCATTGGAAATTTTCCCACTACCACATGGCAGCCCATGACTGGGCCACGTGGCATCCTTTCATTGGCCCATGCCATCCACTTTCATAGTCACCCTACCACATCAGCTTGCCATGTGGCACTTCCTCATTGGTCCACATGTTGACCCAAAAATGTCTAAAACAAGTGACACGTGGCAGCCTTTGGTGCTACCACGTCACCATGTTGATGTCATCATGACACGTATCACCCTCTACATGTGCCATGTATATTGTATGGGTGATTACATCATCCATACTGATGCTGACGTCAGCAATACAGATGCTGACTCATCCCTGTTGATTGGGCTAGGTTGACCAAAACTTTGACCGCGAATATATTTTGATCCGTAACTCTGTTTGATGAGCCGTTTACGCCATTGGAAAGCTTGCGACACGCTCTTTGCGATGATCCTAATTTCACTGAGTTTTGAGGACTATGATTTTTTTTCCCTTTCTTTGTCTATTGAGGCCATTTTGAGCTTCCTAAGTTGCTTCTGCGAATTCTGAGTTGCCCTTAGTCTTCTTTGGATCCTTTTTGGATCAATAATGAGATGAATCATATCTAAACATTTTCATAATGGAATACAAATATATCAGGGGAAAACCAATGATCTATTGATAACATAAGAGAAATGACAGTAAGCATACCTTGGGTGTTGATGCCATTCTCCCTTGACTCCTTGCTCCTCCCTTAGATTTTTGTTCAAGCTAGGCTCACTAACTTATGGTTGTGATGGATGGAATAAGTACCTCTACAATTGAACAACATAACAATACTTCTGAATTCTCTTCTTCTTTACCAAGACTTGCCTTTTTTATATATCTCTTTGGAGGAAGCTTGGGAGAGCTTTTATATCTTCTAGAGACTTCTAGAGACATGAATAATATGATTTCCTAGGCCCTTGACATGAAGATACAACTCATACCTCACCTATCTCATTGTAACTTCGTGAATCTATAAGTTTAACAAATCCTCGCTTTGTGTTCTACTAGTGACCTGTGAGGATCCTCACATGTTGTCCTACTAGTGACCTGTGAGGATCCTCTCTTGTTTTCTACTACGTGTCTAGCGAGGATCTCCAAAAGGGCTCAAATATTATGAAAAATGTGCATTTTTTCTTACTTATTATTATGGATTCCCTTCTAGCTTGTAGGGTGGAAATTAAGGCTATAACATTTTTGCATACTTTAGCTTGGTAATTGTCATATATATGCTGCAAAGTGTTCTTGTTCCAGGAAGGTATAAAAATCACCTTCAACCTCTTCTCTTTCCAAAACATAGACCAACAGACCGGTGATCAAGATAGGGGGAGGTAGGCTTGTATACTAAACTTGTTATTTGATCCCTTGAGGTCACCAAAGAAGCCTCCCTTGTGATGGACCTCTTCCATCAATAAAACTAGGGAAGATCCTACTAAGGTGACAATGGTAGTTTCTTCCATAGTTACACAATATTTAGGGATCTTGTGGTGGGATTTTCACAAGTACAAATCCTGTGATAACATTTTGGCGTCGTTGCCAGGAAGGAATGAGTCATTATCCTCATGACAAATCTTTGGTAAACTTCTCTCGAAGCCCTTATCTTATAAGTTTAACTGGTGAATCCACTGAGGGTACCTCCCTCGCCTTCCTTTGATGATCCTAGAGGGACCATTTGATGACTCCAAAAATATCAAGGAGGTATACTAACCCTCTTAAGACCTACAAGAGAAGGGTTCCTCACAACTCACCTATAATTAAATCCTTGTTCAGTGGAAACCCTCCTTTATCTCAAAACGCTCAAAATAAATCGGTATCTAGTATATTCAAGCCTTTAAACATGTATGCTATCCCAAGATACCCTCGATAGATGCTTCCTAAGTTATAAAAATGGTTTCCCAAGTTTATTGGTAATGATGTGACTACTGTTAAAGAGAAATTGGATAACTTTTGGGCCTTTTCCAACTTAATCCTGTGAATGGTGATGTTGAAGATGTGGTGATGAAACTCTTCTCATCCACTTTCATTGATGACACTAGGAGTTGGTACAATAGTCTCCCTAGAAAAAGTATAAATACTTGGGACGAATTTGAAGAGACCTTTCTGAAAATATCGGGTGCTAAGAAAGACCCTAACTTGTTGTTGTTGCGACTTACTGAAATAAAAAGGATAAAGAATGAATTTTTCAAAGAGTTTGATGGAAAATTTGAAAATTTTCTCCAACAAATGCCTAACAACCTTCGCCTTGGGAAATATCATTTGCTTTTCCTCTACATTAAGGCCTTACTAGGACATGTTGGGTTCATGCTTAAGAACAAGAATCCAAAGAATCTTGAAGAGGCCCAAGAAGTAGCTGCAAAAATCGAGGCTAATATTTCATCTTGTAAGGTATAACCTTTCTATGCTCCAAGAGCCAAGGCTGACATCAAACCAAGAACATTACACAACGTTGAGCCCACTCAAGATATTAGCACTCCATGGAAACAAAGGATTGAAGAAGCAATAAATTACCTCTCCAAGTATCAAACCCTAATGATGAACAAGATCACTAATCTAGAGAGGGAACATTAGCAAGTCACTAAACCTCCTTTTAGGGGCCAACCTCAAAGATCAAGCCAAGCATGGAAACCTATGGCCCCCAATGAAAAAAGGGTTCCCAACACTCTAGATCCTTCAAATGTTATAAGTCAAGAAGAGACTCCTTAGTGCCTACCTTGGGGGGATTCACGTTGGGAACATGAATTCCCAAGGAGTAATGGGTAACCCAATCATATTCATTTATTTGATACCATAAACTCTATATTTTTCATATCTCCCCAAGAGTTCCTCAATATTACACCAAAACAACTTGAGAAGGGAAAGAGAGAAGTAGCGAGGAGGGCTAGGATGGATATCATAAACGAAATGGATGAGGAACCAAGGGATAATATTAGGAAGAAAGAGTTACAAGTGTACACGAGAAAAATAAATATTCCCCAAGCTCCTTCAAGTGACTCTAGGTTCCCTCGACCAAGGCCTCTTCCACCATCTCCAAACGATGATCCTCCTAATTTCACTTTGCCGAAGATTAGTAACGTTGAATTGAATATTGACATAAATGGAATTTTGGAAGAGATAAATGTACTTGCACCTCTAATAGAGATAATTAAGATTCCTTCAATGAGAAACAAAGTGGAGAAGTTCTTTAGAGAACAAGGTGAACCTATAGACCCTCCTATAATGTTGCAAGCTAACCATTTCAAACCACACTATGATGAGCACTATTGGAACATATATAAATCCTAAGCCTTGAGATTTACTTTCTCGAACTTCATCCTTTTTTATAATGACTCAAAAGTCAGCTTTCAAATGTTTAAATAAAATTTACTTCTAGTCATAAAGCGCACACGATGTCTACCGTCGATAAAGTTCCCCCGATTGATCAAACGATCCCCTTTTTCCTCGCGTTTTGGAGCCACCTGATTGTTAAAAAGTGAAATCACTAAAGGTCACTTCAGAGCTTCGCGCTTCAGATGTTTCACCAGGTCTTAACGTTTAAAGTCACGATACCAGAAAAGTGTCTGAAGGATCCTAGTCATAGTACATGTGTACCTTTTTTAGTCTTCCCCGGATTGACACGAGTCATCCATTTCCAACCTTTTCAGCCGAGGATTCATACGATTTTAAGTGACACATGGAACCCCATGGTCTCGACAAAACACCTAAAATGATGTCATCTTCGACACATCACTATAGATAATAGCCTTTTAGAAATATAATAAAAAGCTAACTTGCTAATCCATGAAGGAGCAAAATGCCAAAATATTAAATCTCAATAGTTAAGTTAATCTTGATTAAAAGTTAGTTAACAACTTCGCACTTCGGAGTTTGGATCTTTTCCATCCATCAAACTTTGAAATCACGAAGTTCGAACTTCCGGAATACTTCATACTTAAGAAGGGTTAATTAAAACTAAAAAATATTTATTCGATGATTAATCATTTCACGGTTTCGGGTTTCGAGAATTCTATATCGAGCTACTGTTAAAGTCCCGAAATCCGAATACCCGAAAAACACTTAAAGTTAAACACAATTAATTTATGTTTTAAACAAGATTATCTCACAATTAATCTTTTGTGAATTCGCGATTCAAGAAATTTCAAACCTATTCCATCCTAGTCCTTGATCGTGAACCACCAATATTAATGGCATTAATCGCAAATCGACGACAATGATTTCAATATAGATTGTAGATCGTCGCATATATTTTCTCATTAAGGTAAATAAATTTATCATCAATAAAGGTATTCTCAAATCAATACGTTTGAAGTGAATAAAAATATTTGATTTTGAATTCCATTTTCATTTTCACAAAATGGAAAGCTTTAGCCAACCGAGAAGCTCACGCATTCCCCTATAACAGGTAACCTAGTTCCAGTTTCATCAATATCATGGCACCACGAAAGATGGCTAAAGAAGCTGGTGAAAACGTAAATCCAAACACAAATGTTCTTTCAGACACCTCACCAAGAGCCATAGATAGTGTAAAATCTTGGAAACAGGTGTTCGATATTCTAGAGCACGATATTATAAATTTTCTAGTGGATTTAGGTGAGGAAGTGACCAAAACTCATGTGAATAAACTCATGGATATAGATAAGTCGGGGATACACAAAATAGCAGCACAACCGAGACTCATGCCATATAACGACTTGATAGGCTGGGCCCTGGAAAACGTCGACATTTCAACCAGGAGAATTTACAACTCACATAAGGTTTCTATTGGGTCTTTTCGACTGGAGCACATACAAGTAATGTATAAACTATCCCCCATTTTTAAATATAATTACAATGTTGCATTCATGATGGAGTTCAAAAAATAGGAATGTAAGCAATATGATAAAACCTATCATGATTTAATCAAAGATTGGTGGGGGCACCTGGAGAAATTCAGACACGACATATATGCCACAACATTGTTAGATGCCCATATGATTTATGTGGCTATGATGCTATGTAGGATATTTGGGAAAAATGACTCTGCTCATTTCCTGTTGGCATGGGTACCAATTATGCAAGAAGTGGTCGAGGGATACTCTTTCAACTAGGAAAAGATGTTATCAGACAATCTGGCTAAGGGAATCACAGAGTACCAATTGGAAAAGTCCAAAGGGAAACCTGCTCCTTTCTATATGTCTGCATACATTATGGATGCTCTTTTCTTTATGACTCCTTTCCCTCTAATGAGCTGGAACTGGAACCCAACCAGCGCTGAGCCTATCCTTTTCTATCACTCCAAGTTGTGGGAGAACAAAGCTAGATATTTCTTCTATGAAATCTATCATTATGTAGTGGTGTCGATTCATATCACCCTATACGATTTCCCACCTCCAAGAATTTCAGACAGAATCATGGAAAACCTGGGCAAAATAGAAGACTGGTACATCGAGAAAAAATTTCCTACATCAGGATTTTTGGTGCTCAGTCCCCCCCCCATGCTTTCCTAAAGTTTTTACCAGATCAACTAGTATGCCGAGAAGTGGCATATTGATCAAAATCTGGACCAGGGGTCAAATTTTAGCTCAAAAATCAACATTCTCAGAATTGCCTCAAAACGGACGAGAGCGTAGCCCTTGTCGTTGTGAACCCAACGCAACTCACTTCATCTCAAACGAACATTGGGAGCGAGAGATATTGCAATCTGTTCGAAATGTCAAACAGGAAAAAAAAAAAAGGACGCTGACTCTACAGTCCGTACAGGCTGACGTGGCAGGGCCGTACGACCGTACGATAACGTGGCAGAGTTTGGTTGATAGTTGAGGGCAAATGATATATTGACATGTGGCATTGTTTGGTCAAGTGATTGGGTGCCATGTGGCCCAATCATGGGCTGCCACGTGGCACCCCGATATTGGCAATTGGTTTGTTTGTTAAAATGTATTGGAGTCTGTGGGGTTCGACCCCCGGACCTCCCCACCGGTGTAAGATTTGACAATGGTCGCCCTACCAGCATGCCATCCATTGGTTATTAACCATATGGTTTTAGGGGGTCAGGTCGGGGCTTAGCCTCGACCCATGGTTCCACCATCCATACATATGACCATGCTTTTGTTTAAATGGCGCGCGGAGTTTTAACTGTATGGCCCGTGGTTTTGCTATATTTCATATGACCATGTTATAGTGTGTGGGATTTGTGTTGATGGTTTAAGCCACGGTTCTATTGTATTGTGCCATGTGACCACAACCAGAGCGCGGGGGGAAGTTGGCACGGTTTCAATGGTTAGCCCTCTTTTGCACTAGCCCGAGGTCGGATGGTGACCATATGCCCGAGTGCTTGGCGGTTAGGGGCTGGAGGCGCCCTAACCGTCTTACAGTTTGGTCAGTTTTGCGGTTGCACGCGTGTGCTAGGTTTTAGCATGAATTTGGAGCGTGTTCTTGGTTCAAGCACACAGAGGTGCGTTTTGGCGAACCAGAGCCAACAAGCTTGAAGAAAGAGGATGGAAGGAGGCCTATCTTTCTCATTTTTTTGCCGAATGAGGTGCTGTAAAAGCCCAGCTAGGGGTTTTTGGACGTCCTGAATCCATTGGCACTATTATCAAGGCTATTTGAAGACTTCTTTTGTAGGTTTTTAACCATTGAAGTTTCAGCAAGCTCCAGGGAGCTTGAAGCCCTCATTGTTTGAGGTCATGTTTTGGTGAGTCCAAGTTTGTTTTCTGTGACTGAATAGTCATTTTTGGCTAATTGTTATGCGCTGAACACATTGGGACAGGTTTCAGAGGCTTTTGAGGACTTTTATAGGTGTTTTTTCCAAAGAGAAGCTCAGTGAAGCTTATGGCCACATGTAGAAGAGGTCATGCCCGAATGAGCCATGATCCGTTTTCAGAGTTCTATTAGTCATTTTTGGGGTTTTTATGTGTTCTAATCCCAATGGTACAGTTAGAATTCCCATTGGAGTTGAGCAGAAGCTTGTAAAATAACTTTTGACAAATTAATCCCAAAGAGCCAAGTCCATTGATGGAGGCTCAAGGAGATGTAGCCCGGAGAGGGGTGAACTCCTTTATCATGTTGTTCTTGTTGTGAGTTTGATGGTTTATTTGCTGCAAGTTATGTTGCTGTGTTTTTATTTAAAGCACTTATTTAACCATTTAAGAGAACATTTCCTCACACATGAACATTAAAGAAGAAGCATGAACTTAACACATAATTTTATCTTGCATATTTTAACACATGAAGCAAGGTCCTGTAAAGTTTATTTTAATGAAGTAGAGGGTGCTTGCATAGCATAACAAGTCAGCCTTCT
>ML783935.1:711855-724903 GCA_009831015.1 Picea engelmannii | reverse complement strand
TGGAGATTCAACTCCATGAGGCAAAGGAAACCCTTACCAAGTACATGCATGAACATAAGGTATCCAATGTTAGTTTATCTTCTAATTCCTCTCAAGATGAATGTTTTGGTGGTTTTGAAAATCACACAAGAGGAATAGGGTCCCTATTGAGCCTATTGTTGTTGAAGGGAGACCCAAGTATTGTGGTCTTGGATATGAATGAAGAGATGGAGCAAATTCCAAAGTCGAGGATACAAGGGAAAAAGTTCCAAGAACAAATTTTGTTTCAAGTTCACCTCCTCAAGAAGGCTCTAAAGGTGAAAGTTCAAGAACTTTTGTTGAAAGTTCAATCCCTCCAGCATGCAAGGCTTGTATTCAAGATGAATTCAAATGTGTGAAGCAAAAGACTTGTGACAGTGATGAGGACAAGAACACTGTTGATGGTATTCAAAGGAGAGCTTGTAACTCTTCAAATTCACCTCCTCAAAGAGGCGATAAAGGTGAATGTTCAAGGTATAATTCTGCTTATCATTCAGTTGCTTTTGATTATGTTAAGCATGATAAATTTGTATGTAAAAATGGAAGAAATAATCCATGTACATATTGTGGTTTATATAACCATCATGTTTCAAAATGTTGGAAAAGATTGTCCAATTTCAGGAAACTTTATAAGCAAAGACAATGTGAAAAGAGGATGCAAAAGATTTTCACTCATTATCAAAAGAGGGGTCATCTCATTGACCAATGTTGGACATTGCATCCAACTATTCATCCACAGCACAAGAAGCAGTTGGATAAAGAGATTGGCAAGAATGGAAGAGGAGATTCCATCATTGATGTGTATCAAGATGATTCACAAGAGGATGATTTTCAGCAGAAAAAGTCACCGTTGAGTTGGCTTGGTAAGAAATGGTTGGATTTCTTGAGCAAGTAAGGCTTGCATTTTCTATTGTAGATGCATATTTCCATATTATGTATGCATTTATGTCGAGAGTATAACAAGTTGCAGCAGTTTATCATAACTTGTATGATGCAAGTTTACATGTGAATGCAATTCATTTGAAGGCATTCTTGTTTGTTGCATAACTTCGCCAGGAGGATGTGAAAGATGGATATGATGTTCGCTTGTTACAACCATATATCTTTTTCATATTTCAGCTCTTATTTACCCACATGTTTCAGGTTTATGTACTTATGTTTGTACTGGAAGGAGAGTTGAAGAGTCATGCGCATGCATTTGTTTTTATGTATGTGTAAGCAGTGAAACTGGTGATGGTTCATCATGAGTGATTCATGATTGTAACATGATTGTGTATCATGTTTGTCGACTTGTCATTGGGAAGGTTGTTATGTTTCAAATGAGTCTCGACTTGTGTCGACTTGTTGTCTGACAACTATGTTGTGTCGATCATGTTTTTCGACTTGTGTTTAGTCGATGGTGTTTGTTGACTTGTAAGTTGATTTTGAGTACACCAAGATGCAGGAAAACACCATGTGCTTTGATGAAGTACAAGATGCGACAGTTTGCTTGAAGAAAAAAAGACTTTGATGGCATCATTTTCAGTCTTGTATAAATTTGTTTTCAAGATTGATGGTTTTCTTGGCTTGTGACAAGATGTCGCAGGAAAGTTTTTGCAGCCATTGGAGAGCTGATTGTGTTGAAGTCAAAGAGTTCAAAAGAGGGACTTGATTCTCAGTGGGAAGGTTGGCAGTCTTCCAAGCACAAAGAGAACAATGGGTCAGCAGCAGCCAGAGAACAATGGTTGAGGGACATAGTCAGTTGCAGTGCAAGGCATGTCAAAGTATCCAGGTGATTGTCAAAAAGACTTTTCAAGTAGAATCAGTTGATATAACCTGAAAGTAGCTGAGTATTGAATCTCAGATAGATGATTATAAGATTTTGTGGGTCCAAAATCCTTTCAAAGGGAAGGTGTGATCAAAATCTGGACCAGGGGTCAAATTTTAGCTCAAAAATCAACGTTCTCGGAATTGCTTCAAAACGGATGAGAGCGTAGCCCTTGTCATTGTGAACCCAATGCAACTCACTTTGTCTCAAACGAACATCGGGAGTGAGAGATATTGTAATCTGTTCGAAATGTCAAACAGGCAAAAAAAAAGGACGCTGACTGTACAGTCCGTACAGGCTGATGTGGCAGGGTCGTACGACCGTACGATAACGTGGCAGAGTTTGGTTGACAGTTGAGGGTGAATGATATATTGACACATGGCATTGTTTGGTCAAGTGATTGGGTGCCACGTGGCCCAATCATGGGCTGCCACGTGGCACCCCGGTATTGGCAATTGGTTTGTTTGTTAAAATGTATTGGAGTCCGTGGGGTTCGACCCCCGGACCTCCCCACCGGTGTAAGATTTGACAATGGTCGCCCTACCAGCATGCCATCCATTGGTTCTTATTAACCATATGGTTTCAGGGGGTCAGGCCGGGGCTTAGCCCCGACCCGTGGTTCCACCATCCATACATATGACCATGCTTTTGTTTAAATGGCGTGTGGAGTTTTAATTGTATGGCCCGTGGTTTTGCTATATTTCATATGACCATGTTATAGTGTGTGGGATTTGTGTTGATGGTTTAAGCCACGGTTTAATTGTATTGTGCCATGTGACCACAACAGGAGCGCGGGGGGAAGTTGGCACGGTTTCAACGGTTAGCCCTATTTTTCACTAGCCTGAGATCGGATGGTGACCATATGCCCGAGTGCTTGGCGGTTAGGGGCTGGAGGCGCCCTAACCATCTTACAGTTTGGTCAGTTTTGCGGTTGCGCACGTGTGCTAGGTTTTAGCATGAATTTGGAGCGTGTTCTTGGTTCAAGCACACAGAGGTGCGTTTTGGCGAACCAGAGCCAGCAAGCTTGAAGGAAGAGGATGGCATGAGGCCTATCTTTCTCATTTTTTGGCCGAATGAGGTGTCGTAAAAGCCCAGCTAGGGGTTTTTGGATGTCCTGAATCCATTGGCACTGTTATCAAGGCCATTTGAAGACTTCTTTTGTAGGTTTTTAACCATTGAAGTTTCAGCAAGCTCCAAGGAGCTTGAAGCCCTCATTGTTTGAGGTCATGTTTTGGTGAGTCCAAGTTTGTTTTCTGTGACTGAATAGTCATTTTTGGCTAATTGTTAAGCTCTGAACACATTGGGACAGGTTTTAGAGGCTTTTGAGGACTTTACAGGTGTTTTTTCCAAAGAGAAGCTCAGTGAAGCTTATGGCCACATGTAGAAGAGGTCATGCCCGGATGAGCCATGATTCGTTTTCAGAGTTCTATTAGTCATTTTTGGGGTTTTTATGTGTTCTGATCAAAATGGTACAGTCAGAATTTCCATTGGAGTTGAGCAGCAACTTGTAAAAGAAATTTTGACAAATTAATCCCAGAGAGCCAAGTCCATTGATGGAGGCTCAAGGAGATTTAGCCCGGAGAGGGGTGAACTCCTTTATCATGTTGTTCTTGTTGTGAGTTTGATGGTTTATTTGCTGCAAGTTATGTTGCTGTGTTTTTATTTAAAGCACTTATTTAACCATTTAAGAGAACATTTCCTCACACATGAACATTAAAGAAGAAGCATGAACTTAACACATAATTTTATCTTGCATATTTTAACACATGAAGCAAGGTCCTGTAAAGTTTATTTTAATGAAGTAGAGGGTGCTTGCATAGCATAACAAGTCAGCCTTCTGTTTTTAGATCACATATCAAACCATGACAGGGGGCATCAACAAGGAATTGAAAGTGACCTAAAAAAAGGTATGGCCAACCTTCCCTCTTCAGGTTGGTATGTTTTCATTGTTAGACTTCGGCCATTCTAAAGTAGAGGTTGCAACCCTAGAGGATGTCAATTTAGTTGACATCGAGTTTAAAATCCATGATCCAATCAAAATCGTGGAGAACCACTTGGTTCTGTACAACTTGAAGAAGTATGTACACAAGAATTCCCCATAAGATGAAATATTCAAGGGAGCCAAGTCATATAAATAAGTATTGAACAACGTCCAAACTCTGTCTCCAGGTCAACAACCCAGTTTCTATAGTTTTCAAAAGCACATAAGGAATAGCTTGCCAAAGGTATTACAGGGATAACCAATAACAACTTCATCTACACCAGAAGCTACACCTCAGGGTTTTGAGGTAGGAAGTTCCGACAAACAGGGTACTGAGGAAAATCTGAAGAATGTTGAAGTCTTAATGCATAAAGTGGAGACTTCATTATCAAACCCACTAGGTACTCAAACAAAAGCTCATCTTGAAGCTTTTCTAAAAAAGGGGCAGGATGCGTCTCCTTCTACACCAGACAAACTGGTTACCGATACAACAGAGAAACAAACATACACAGAGATAGGTAACCCCATTATTTCATTAACACCTTTGCAGTCAAGTCATGGAAATCTTAGTTTCAAAGTCATCTTTATAGATGATCTTACCCTGATTTCAGCCGAAGAAATGCCTCCTTCAAACTTCTTTTTCAACAAGAAGCGGAGGGCCATAGTTAAAAGAGAAATGCATCAGAAAGATGGTGCAACAGTCAAAAGGAAAAGAAGGATATATGATGGATGAAATCTAGAGGATTCAAAATTCACTAAGGAGATGGCAGGTTCATTAGGTGCCTTTGCCACGGCCAATCAATGGTCGGTAGAAAATCTAGCTGAGCAGTTGAAACAGAGAAACCTGTTGGTAGGGAAGTTGCAAGACCAGATAATGACTACAGAACAAGATGTGATAAATAAGATCAACAAAGAGTTTGAACAAGCCAGGGCCTATGACAGACATCATATCCAACATCTGAAAGCTAACCTTGATGAGCTCTATCAAAATTCACAGGTCAATAGAGGATTGGTCACTCAACAGGAGGAATTAATCAATCAATTACAAACCAAAATATACTTGAATGAAGGTACATCAGTAGAGATGGTAGCTTTCCAGGCTCAAGCACTGGAAGTACATGAAAATCTATAATCAACCCAGCAAGATATTTTTAAAAAGTGGAAGCCATTCAAAATTGTTACCGGGTAGTGGACCTTTCCCTGAAGAACATTTACATTAAAGAAAGAGAAGCTCATTCAGCTCGGGCTAAGTTTCAGGAGGCTATCTTACTAGTACCAAAGGATGATGTATCAGAGGTTCCTCGACTGTCTCTTTCTGAGCAAACCAGCGGCAACATAATTTTGAAGGCCTGGGAAACAAATCTGGCCGAAAGAAAAATATTGGCCAGAGAGGTAAACAAAGCTTGCCTAGAAGCATTATCTTCACTAGACAAAGGGCTACTTGATGTTGAAGGAAATACTATCTCCGAATCCCTGGGACAAATTAACATAGCAAAGAACCAATATAATTCTTGGACAAGCAAAGAAGAAGCCATGATGACCATCCAACAAATGAACCAAATTGATCTTATCCAAATAAACAAATGGATAGTAAACCCAAGATTGCAGTTACAAGTCACATCTTTAGGAGCAAAAATGATACAAGAAAGGTTGCCTTAGGTAGAAAAGAAGCTATATATTTTTGAAGCAAATGAAGCAAATGAACCTTGTGGGTTGGTGGTACAGTTAGTGAGTAGATGCATCCAATGTGTCGAGTATGGGAAATCAAGCACATCGGGAAACAAGTAAGAAAACATGTAAAATACTACTCATACAATTCAAGATCAGATGCCAGCTGTCTCCGGGCTAAAGGATGAGGAGAAGAAACGTCTCTGCTAGCAGATGAAGAGACAAAGGAGAATGCTAATGGAACTTTTCAGTTTTACATGTTGTTATATTTACTATTTTTAAATTATGAGAACTCCATCCGTTTGGGGTTGTGACAATTTTGTATAAATACATAGATTGAAGATCTATTGAGGGCTACTTCTTGTCGATTGTAATAGAGAAAACTCTCCTTATAGATTATTATTACAAGTATAGACAGATTCCAAGTTTTGTTCAAATCTGGGTTATGTGTTTTTTTTGTCTTCCATTTCTAAACATTTCTTTATGTATTCCTTGATAAATGTTTGATTTCAATTTAGTACAACAACTACTGTAATCTTATTTGTATCAGTAATTTATTAAGTAAGCATCTTTTCCTCTGCATTTACTGTGAGTAAATCAAGACTTTCTTGCTGTGTGGGTTACTATATTTTATGTTTTATTCAAGGTTACACTATCTATTTTCTTCTACTGCAACAAGGTGAGTGTTGGTCCTAATGTTTGCACCTGACTGCTAAAGGGAAAATCTAGGCCACCTATCAGTTTAGAATGATTGCTTCTTTAACTTTTTGTAGGTTGGTCAGAGGGTTAGTCTACCAAGAAAAAGACAAGGTTGGTTTGGAAAAACGATATGGATGAGGGTCCTCCTTGGCTGATGGCACACTAATGACAGACCAGTGAATTAATAGAAAATAGAGATAAACAACAAACTACTCAATGAATAATCTGTTGCAAGAAGTTCAATACTTAAAATATCATTTCAAGACATCAAACATGTATCAGAACACAATAACTCCCACAGGTTGGAGAAAACGAATATTCACCAATGCATTAGTTGTTTGATAGGTTGCATATCAGTAAAAATAAGTCATACAATAGCTGAAAGGAAATCAAATGTACATTGCAAAAATAAAAAAATTGTATTCAAGATAAGAATGAAAACACATGAAGAGTTGAGTGAAACATTGTCATCAAGAGTATGTTCACCAGGTAGAGAGCTTTAATCCATGCATAAAACAGGTCCAACCAATCTGTTGTATTGCTATTCTTTCCTCAAAAAATCGAACCTTTACAATATCTGAAAACTAACTATTTAAAAGAGTTGCAGAGGATCTCGTCCTTAGGGCACTGAGACCTAAATTTAGGGAACTGTTCGTAAATCAAATAATTAACTTTACTAAGACACTGGAATTAATCAACAAGAGTAGTTCTTATCACACACAAAAGATAACTCTTGCATCTAATCTAGAGTTCACGAAGTCCGAACTTCTGAAATACTTCATACTTAAGCAGGGTTAATTAAAACTAAAAAATAATTATTCGATGATTAATCATTTCATGATTTCGGGTTTCGTGAATTCTATCTCAAGCTACCGTTAAAGTCCCGAAGTCCGAATACCCCCAAAACACTTAAAGTTAAACACAATTAATTAATGTTTTAAACAAGATTATCTCGCAATTAATCTTTCGTGAATTCGCGATTCGGGAAATTTCAAACCTATTTCATCCTAGTCCCCGATCGCGAACCACCAATATTAATGGAATTAATTGCAAATCAATGACAATGATTTCAATATAGATTGCAAATGGTCGCTTAGATTTTCTCATTAAGGTAAATAAATTTATCGTCAGCAAAGGTATTCTCAGATCAATACGTTTGAGGTGAATAAAAATATTTGATTTTGTATTCCATTTTCATTTTCGTAGAATAGAAAGCTTTAGCCAACTGAGAAGCTCACACATTCCTCTGTAACAGGTAACCTAGTTATGGTTTCATCAATATCATGGAACCACGAAATATGGCTAAAGAAACTGGTGAAAGCACAAATCCGAACACAAATGTTCTTTCAGACACCTCACCAAGAGCCATAGATACTGTAAAATCTTGGAAACATGTGTTCGATATTCTAGAGCATGAGCTTATAAATTGCCCAGAGGATTCAAGTGATGAAGTGATCGAAACTCATGTGACTAAAATCAGGGATATAGCTTAGTCGGGGCTACACAAAATAACATCACGACTGAGACTCATGCCATATAATGACATGATAGGCTGGCCCCTGGAAAACGTCGACATTTCAACCAGGAGAATTTACAACTCACAAAAGGTTGCTATTGGGTATTTTAGATCAAAGCACATACAAGTAATGTATAAACTATCCCCTATTTTTAAATATAATTACAATGTTGCATTCATGCTGGAGTTTGAAAAACAGGATTGTAAGAAATATGATCAAGTCTACCTTGATTTAATCAAAGACTGGTGAGGGCACCTGGAGAAATTCAGAGCAGACACTCACGACATATATGCCACATCATCGTTAGACTCCCATATGATTTATGTGGCTATGATTCTATGTAGGATATTTGAGAAAAATGACTCCTCTCATTTCTCGTTGGCATGGGTATCAATTATGCATGAAGTGGCTGAGGGATACTCTTTCAACTGGGCAAAGATGTTATCAGACAACCTGGCTAACGGAATCACAGAGTACCAATTAGCAAAGTCCAAAGGGAAACCTACTCCTTTCTATATGTCTGCATACATTATGGATGCTCTTTGCTTTACGACTCCTTTCCCTCTAATGAGCTGGAGTTGGAACCCGACCAACGTCAAGCCTATCCATTTCTATCACTCCAAGCTATGAGAGGAAAAAGCCAAAGATTTCTTCTATGAAATCCATCATTATGGAGTGGTGTCGATTCATATCACCCTATATGGTTTCCCACCTCCCATAATTCAGACAGAATCATGGGAAACTTGGGCAAAATAGCAGACTGGTACATCGAAGAAAAATTTTCCTACATTAGGGTTTTTGGGTGCTCAGTTCCCCCCCATGCTCTCCCAAAGCTTTTACCAGATCAACTAGTATACCGATAAGTGGCATATCAAACCATGATAGGGGGCATCAACAAGGAATTGAAAGTGGCCCAGAAAAAGGTATGGAAAACCTTCCCTCTTCAAGTTGGTATGTTTCCGTTGTTAGACTTCGACCATTCTAAAGTAGAAGTTGCAACCCTAGAGGATGTCAAGTTAGGTGTCATCGAGTTTAAAAGGAATGATCCACTCAAAATCATGGAGAACCACTTGGCTCTGTACAACTTGAAGAAGTATGTACACGACAATTCCCCACAGGATGAAATATTCATAGGACCCAAGTCATATGAAGAAGTATTGAACAACGTCCAAACTCTGGCTCCAGATCAACAAGTCAGTTTCTACAGTTTTCAAAAGCACATAAGGAATAGCTTGCCAAAGGTATTACAGGGAGAACCAATAACACCTTCGTCTACACCATAAGCTACACCTCAGGTTTTTGAGGCAGGAAGTTCCAACAAACATGGTACTGATGAAAACCCGAAGAATGCAGAAGTCTTAATGCAGAAAGTGGAGACTTCATTATCAAACCCACTAGGTACTCAAACAAAATCTGAGCTTGAAACTTTTCTAAAAAAGGGGCAGGATGCCTCTGCTTATACACAAGACAAACCAGTTACCGATACAACAGAGCAACAAACGTCCACAGAGATAGGTAACCCCATTGTTTCATTAACACCTTTGCAGTCGAGTCATGGAAATCTTGGTTCCGAAGTCATCTTTATAGATGATATTACCCTGATTTCAGCCAAAGAAATGCCTCCTTCGGACTTATTTTTCAACAAGAAGAGGGGGGCCATAGTTAAAAGAGAAATGCATCAGAAAAATGGTGCAACAATCAAAAGGAAAAGAATGATATATGATGGACAAAATATAGAGGATTCAGAATTCGCTAAGGAGACGACAGGTTCAGTAGGTGCCTTTGCCACGACCAATCAGTGGTCAGTAGAAAATTTAGATGAACAAATGAAACATAGAAACTTGTTGGTAGGGCAGTTACAAGACCAGATAATGACTACGAAACATGATGTGAGAAATAATATGAACAAAGAGTTTGAACAAGCCAAGGCCTATGGAAGACATTAGATCCAACAACTGAAAGCTCACCTTGATGAGCTCTATCAAAATTCATAGGCCAATAGAGGATTGGTCACTCAACACGAGGAATTAGTCAAGCAATTACAAAACAAAATATACTTGAATGTAGGTACAACAATAGAGATGTCATCTTTCCAGGCTCAAGCACTGGAAGTACATGAAAAGATAGAATCATCCCAACAAGATATTTTTACAAAAGTGGAATCCATTCAAAATTGTTACCGGGTAGTAGACCTTTCCTTGAAGAACATTTACATTAAATAAAGAGAAGCTCATTCATCTTGGGCTAAGTTTCAGGAGGCTATCTTACTAGTACCAAATGATGATGTATCAGAGGTTCCTCGACTGTCTCTTTCTAAGCAAACCAGAGGCGACATAATTTTGAGGGCCTAGGACACAAATCTGGCCGAAAGCAAAATATTGGCTAGAGAGGTAAATGAAGCTTGTCTAGAAGCATTATCTTCACTAGACAAAAGGCTACTTGATGTTGAAGGAAATACTATCTCTGAATCCCTGGGACAAATTGACATAGAAAAGAAGAAGCCATGATGACCATCCAACAAATGAACCAAATTGATCTTACCCAAATAAACAAATGGATAGTAAACCCGAGCTTGCAGTTATAGGTCACATCTTTAGGAGAAAATTGGATACAGGAAAGGTTGCCTCGGGTAGAAAAGAAGCTATACATTTTTGAAGCAAACGAAGCAACTGAACCTTGTGGGTTGGTGGTACAGTTAGTGAGTAGATGCATCCAATGTGTTGAGTAAGGGAAAGAAATCACATCTGGAAATAAGTAAGAAAACATGTACAATAATACTCATACAGGTCAAGATCAGATGCCAGCTGTGTCTAGGCTAAAGGATGAGGAGAAGAAACGTCTCTTCCAGCAGACGAAGAGACAGAGGAGAATGCTAATGGAACTTTTCAGTTTTACATGTTGTAATATTTACTATTTTTAAGTTATGAGAAGTCCAACCGTTTGGGGTTATGACAATTTTGTATAAATACATATATTGAAGATCTATTGAGGGCTTCTTATTGCCAATTGTAATAGAGAAAAATCTCCTTATAGAGTATTAATACAAGTGCAGACAAAGATTCCAATTTTTGTTCAAATCTGGGTTATGTGTTTCTTTTGTCTTCCATTTCTAAACATTTCTTTATGTATTCCTTGATAAATGTTTGATTTCAATTTAGTACAACAACTATTGTAATCTTATTTGTATCAGTAATTTATTAAGTAAGCAACTTTTCCTCTGCCTTTACTATGAGTAAATCAAGACCTGCTTTCTGTGTCGGTTACTGTATTTTTGTTTTATTCAAGGTTACACTATCTATTTTCTTCTACTGCAACAAGGTGAGTGTTGGTCCTAAGATCTGCACCTGACTGCTAAAGGGAAAATCTAGGCTACCTATCAGTTTAGAATGATTGCTTCTTTAAATATTTGTTAGTTGGTCAGAGGGTTATTCTATCAAGACAAAGAAAAGGTTGGGTTGGTAGAATGATATGGATGAGGGCCCTCCTTGGCTGATGGAACACTAATGACAGACCAATGAAATAATAGAAAATAGAGAGAAACAACAAACTACTCAATGAATAATCTGCTGCAAGAAGTTCAATACTTAAAATATCATTTCAAGACATCAAACATGTATCATAACACAATAAATCCCATAGGTTTCATAAAACGAATCTTCACCAAAGCATTAGTTGTTTGACAGGTTGCATATCAGTAAAAATAAGTCATACAATAGTTGAAAGGAAATGAAATGTATGTTGCACAAATAAAAAACTGTATTCAAGATAAGAATGAAAACACATGAAGAGTTGAAGGAAACATTGTCATCAAGAGTATGTTCACCAGGTAGAGAGCTTTAATCCATGCATAAAACAGGTCCAACCAATCTGTTGTATTGCTATTCTTTCCTAAAAAAATCTGACCTTAAAATATACGAAAACTAACTATTTAAAAGAGTTGCAGAGGATCTCATCCTTAGGGGACTGAGACCTAAATTTAGGGAAATGTTCATAAATCAAATAATTAACTTTACTAATACAATGGAATTAATCAGCAAGAGTGGTTCTTATCACACACAGAAGACCACTCTTGCATATAATCTAGAAAAATGATGGACTTAATCAAATAAAACTACTACTGTCTCTGTGACGGAACATATGCATGTGTTGGAGCAATTGAGTGGCCAAAAATAGGCCTCGGAGTGACATAAAAGAGCTTTGAGTTGAATGATGACATGTCTGCAAGCTGTTGGAGGCCATTGAAGATAACCAGCTGCATAAGCAGAGTTTGATGAAGTGTTTCTAAAACTAATCTGCATCGACCTCTGACTGAGACTTAACTCTTTGTTTATGCCTGAGCTTTCAAAGCCAAGTGCACTCTGTATTGACCCTATCAGATACCATATGTACCTGTGAAATGAATTCGTTGAAATGGTTGTCGACCCATCGGGCATGAGGGGAGACGTGGAGGCGAGCATCCAATCAGGAGACGAGATGAATGGATGCGAGGGTAGATGACATGTGAAGACAGATGTCAAAGTGAGAGGAGGTGTGAATACGATGGAGGTGTTATCACCCTATAAATTATAGGAATCAACTGGCAACTGGGATATTATCTGTCTCTAGTGTTTTTGTTGACAAATGATTTTTCATTCTGCAAATAATTTGACAAGAAAAGAAAAGAAAAAGAAAAGAAAGAAAAGAAGAAAGAAAAGAAAAAAGAAAAGAAAGAAAAGAAAAAAGAAAAGAAAAGAAAAAGAAAAAGAAAGAAAAGAGGGCATAAAAGAATTGAAATAAAAGCCCCATGCAATAATAGTAACTTGGTCCATACCTTTCAAGCATGGCCAAGTTCTTTTTAAATTTGATGTTGATAGGGTAGTGAATGATTTGGCTAAACAGTTTAATCTTAGCCAAAGTGACTAGGTTAGATAAGTGAATAAATCTGGCTAGACTGTCTAATCCTGGTCAGATAGCCCTAGGGTAGAGTAATTTCTTAACCCAACAGTTTAATATGGGTTAACTGTCATAGGAAACTAGGTTAGAACATAGGTTAGTGGCACTGTTGCTTATTTCCAATAAAGCCAGCTCGATGTAAGTCTTGTACCATGTTTCAAATGCTTAAAGGATAGTTTGGTCAAGCCCCTGGTGGTCTCTACTTGAAGAAGTTTGGAAAAACCCATAAAAACGCAGTTATCCTAAGTTTTTTCAATGCATGGGCTTCTCCTCTCCCCATATACTGACGGTCTTGATCGTGACGCTCAGATCTACGGCGCACAGGGCATTCCGGATCCCCCCCCCCCCGACCGTTCTGCTTTTAACCGGGTGGGGGGGTCCGGAATCGGTAATAAGGCTTGCGCACATCTGGACAACCTAGGAATG
>ML783935.1:668814-702606 GCA_009831015.1 Picea engelmannii | reverse complement strand
TTGAGGATCCACCATGTTAGTTAGGGCCCGTGATGGGAAAACTACTTACAGCTTAGACCCCCCCATTGTTAAAGGTAGAATGGTTGGGGAGGGATGGGTCCAAGTTGCGACAAGGACCGTTGATATGGAGAGGTGGGCCACCGCCGATGGAGATCAGTGTGGGAATTAACAGAGGACAAGTGTTGGGTGGTGAGAGGAGTGAGAGTAGTGAGTGGGATGAGCGGAGGTGACGCAATGCTCTGATGTCATTCAAGCATGTGATTGTGGGAGCTGTTGAGGGTGGTTTGGATCCAGACCGCCTTTGGGCCCGTAATCCACCACTAGCTGCCACGTACCCTTCCAAGAATACCATGGTTCCAATTACGGGACTACTTAGGAAAATTAACGCTCGAGTAGTTTACGTCCTCGCAATGAAGCGTGGTCATCGATTTGATGACTATCTGTGATTCAGGTGATATTTACCTGCTGCAAGGATTGGTGGTTCTCGGTGTCTTGAGATTAATGGTCCAAATTCACTTCGGACTTTCGGGCTTTGAGTGTTTTGAATGTGAAACATGAAAAATCTCCCGGAGGAAAATCTCCGAAGTGAATGATCTGCTGCCACACGTCCCCTCTGATGGATGGTCTAGATTTACTTCGGGACTTTAGGTCTTTGGGAACTCAGTAATTCGAACTTGATATTAAAACTAGCATGATTCTGGAACCCGAATGGACGAGAGTCGTTGATCTATTTGACTTGATGAATCTCCGTCGTTGAAAATTAACCTATCTGTTCCCACAGTTTGAGCCCGAGATTTGTTGCTCTGGATTGCTGCATCGTGTGCACATACATTTCCTGTGCATATAAAAGGCTTGGTAGACCTACGGTGAGCTCAATCAATGGTACACATGATGACAAGCATTCTAAAACAAATATTACATGTATTTTATCCTTCCAGAAAAACAGAAACAAAAATGCACAAAAACTCAAACACGAATAAGGGCCAAGACACTCAGTAGTGGGAAATTGACTTAACCAACCAGAAAAAGGAAAAATTGATGAAGGCATAGGGAAAACGAGAGGAGAGGTAGGGGATGCAGAACTAGGTTACAACAATGAGACTCTTTTGTAATTGATGCCTTGATTTGTTTCACAGTTTTGTAGTTTTCTCTCACACCATTTGATATTTCGATTTTGACTCAGACACGAAATACGTCATCTATGCTGCTACAATGTTAATTTCATTTAAGAAATGTTTATCATATAACTAAGGTAGAAAAATCACTTTTAAACACACTCTCATTAACTTTCCTGATGCCTGACATTATCCTTTGAGCCTTAAGTTTAATCTCATGACCCACATATTTTTGGCGCCATTGTCGGGGAACAGAGAAACGAAGTTATTTTTCCCTAGGAAAATGACAAGGTAAGATTTTGTCTTTGATAGTGAACAAAGATCGAATATTATATTAAGGCTATTTTTATCTTTCACTTGGTGACACCACCACAAATAAACTGGCATTCGGTCGAAAGAATACTAGAAAGAACCCAGTTGATCAGCATACCACACCTATATCCGATTCTAAAAGATTTTTAAAACCAAAGGGATACCTCAAGTCGACTACCGCATCGGCAGGTAAAAAATACCAACCCAAAGTTGCCCAAGTCAATACTAAGGTTCTTGTTGAAGAATTAACTCCTGAAGAGAATTTTAAACAAACACCCTCCGCGGAGGTCTCAACTAGCAAGCTCGATGTTAGTTGTAAGAACTTGGAGGTAATCAAACCCAAAATAAAGATTGATATTGACCCTTCTGATACTCCAAACATTCTGAATAAAAGAGCCTCTTCTATACCTATTGTCGTTAATTTTCTATCTACCCCATCCTCGCCAGAATAAAAATTTGCAATTCTTTGGAACCCTGAAGAGCATATTATATAACCTGATTTGTCTCCTTCTGGTTCACCTATCTATACATCTTGTAAGTCTGAAGAAACCAGTCCACGTTTTCCTTTCCCTCCCCTTCTAGAATTTTCATATCCTAATGATCATTTTCCATATTTCCTTTCGCCACATCCTGAGGAAGTTGAAAGGTCACCACTTCGGTCCTTAGAAGTTTTTGAAAACCCTCTTTTTAACTCCTGAAGTTCATCCCCCAGACTTCCAGTGGCTTCGGATGGAGGAGGCGGCGCCGAAGGTGGAGGAGGAGGCGATGTTGGAGGAGGAGGTGGTCAAGGACAACCTCCACCCCCTAGGATGTTCACCAAAGTAGTGGCCATATACACTCCTTTGGTCCTTCCCCCCTTCCTTCATGATTTACTTGAAAATTATATGAAGAACTTACCAAAATTTACGGGAGAAGGAGATTTAACCGCCAAAGAGCACATAACCGTTTTCGATCAGTTCTCTGATATCCTTGGAATTGAGCATGAAGATGTCTACTCAAGAATTTTAGTGCAAAATTTCGAAGGAAAAGTAAGAATCTAGTTTCGTGGACTCCCAGTAGGATCCCTACGGTCATACGATGATTTAGAAAATGCTTTTTTAAGACAATGGGGAGAAAAGAAAGACCATCTTTACTATTTGACTGAATTCGAGGCATTGAGAAAAACAAATTTTGATTCAGTGCTTGAATTTACTCAGAGATTTAACAAACTTTATCATAAGATCCCAGCCGAAGTTAAACCCTCTCAACCTACATCAAAGGTAACTTTCGCAGGGGCTTTTGAACCCGGTTTTTCCCTACTTCTAAGAGAAAGAAGATCAACTACTTTGACAGGAATGCAGGACGACACCATAGAAGTCGAATCAAACATGATGGCATTTGGTAAACTAAAATCCAAGGTTGAGACAAGAACCAAAGAGCCTAAACATTTCAGGGAACAAGCGGGACCCTCCGAATCTGGGAAGTCTACGAAAGAAAAAATGGATGACATGGCTAAGATAATCTAAGACTTGTCAAATAAAATCTCTAGAATGGAACTAGAACAAGCCAAACCTGATCCATTTTCTAGAAAATATTTCAGGAGAAATCCTAACCCCCAGACCCAGCAGAGACAAGTAAAAAACGAAGATCAAAAAATGCAATCTCTGTTTAAAACATAAAATTTGATTGGAGATGATATGCATAATTATGAGGGGTTAGAAGAGGATATAAACAACCTTAGTGATGAAGAAAAGGAACCAAATCTAACTATACAGTATTACAAAATATCTCTAGACCAAGAGCCCCTGTTTAGTAATGAGGAAAGCATAAATAATCTGGGAGAGTCTACATATCAAGGAATCGTCGACTCCATAATGGTTGAGCTTCAACAAAAGTATAATTTAAGGCCCAAAGAAACAAATACTACAAGTGTTCCATCAAAAAAGACTCTATTAATAAACAAAGCGAATGAGGCAGTTGTTACTAAACCACTAGTTGAAAAACAATCTGCCCAAACCAAAACAGTTGAAACCTGAGCAACACAAACCAAGAAAACAAATAATATAGAAGAACAAACTTCAACTAAGGAAAGTGAAAAAACAACTGGAGGTTTTAGTTTAGAAAATGAAATAAATAAAATCAAAATCCCCATGCCCCTAGTTGATCTTGCCAAGAATCCAATTTATTAAAAACAAATCACTAAGATGATAAATTTTTCCGATGCAGAATGTCATGCAGACATGATAAATTTACAGGATGAAAAGCTTACAATTATATTTGGTCCGCACATTGAAAATGATAAGGATTATGTAGCTCCTTTTTATATTACCTTAAATGTGCATGATCACTTACTTCATAATTGCATGTTAGATTCTGGGGCTTCTCACAACTTAATGCCTAAAGTTATAATGGAAAAGTTGGGCCTTGAAATCACTAGACCTTATCAGGACTTATATTCCTTTGATTCCAGAAAGGTTAAGTGTCTAGGCATGATCAAGGATCTAGTAGTGAATCTTGCACAGATTCATGTAAAGTGTATCCTTATGGATGTAGTCGTTGCTGACATCACTGCCAAGTATGGCATGCTTTTATCCAGGTCTTGGGGTGAAAAAATTGGAGGATCACTTCAACTGGACATGACATACGCTACGATCCCGATTTTTGGTGGATAATTTACTCGACTATATAGAGAGACTAGACTAGCATATACTGTAAGTAACCCTCAAAACTCGAACAATTATCTAATCTATGTTGCAGATCAGAATCTAGGAAATTTTATTTTATCATTAGACAATGATTTTGATGACTGTATAGAAGAGGAAAACAAAAAAATAGAAAAAACATAGAAAAGTGTAAATAGTAGAGGAGTATGAAAAATGTTTTTTGATGGTGATTCGTCCTGCGAAGGGGCAGGGGTAGGAGTGACATTTGTTGCACCTGGAGATGAATATGTCATTCCATTTTCATACATATTATAGTGGGAAATCGATTATACAAATAATGTCTGTGAGTATCATATAGAAATGAGACACATAACTTCAATCCAAAATAATGTGCAACACTGGCATGTCTTTGAAGATGATGAGAAGATTATAAAATTTCTAGAAATGGTTGATGAATTCTCTGAGACCCATATAGATCAAGAAAACCAGAACAATCTTATCTGGATCATGCAGGAAGGAGAAGATCCTAAAAAGTTCCAAGATAAGATCGTAAATCATCGACTACTTGTACTTAAGAACAATCAGATCCCCAGAGGTATGGTACCCTTAGAGAGATTGTTTGATAAAGATGACATACCCTTGAAATCTTCCCTACAACCTTAGACCAAGGAAGTTGAATACTGTGACATAGGAGCTAAACAAGAACCTAAGATAGTCAAGATATCTAAATACCTTCCAAGTCAGGTGAAAAGTAAATATGCCAAACTGCTTAAACAGTATAAAGACGTCTTTTCATGGTCCTATGATGATTTAAAAACTTACGATACCTTTGTAATTGAACATAATATTCCTTTGAAGCATGGTATCAAACCTTTTATATAGAAGTTGAGGTAGATCAATCCTATCCTCTTTCCAGTAATAGAAAGAGAGGCCAAGAAGATTCTCGATGCGAATATTATTGGTCCACTTAGGTATTCTGAATGGGTAGCAAATTTGGTACCTGTCAAGAAGAAAAATGGAGAAATAAGGCTTTGCATGGATTTCAGAAACTTAAACCGATCATCCCTGAAGGATAACTACCAACTGCCAAAAATGGATCACGTCTTGGAAAAAGTAGTTGGAGCGAACAAAATGTCAATGATAGATGGTTTCTCAGGCTATAACCAAATTGATGTCCATGAAGATGATAAAGAAAAAATTGCATTCACTACTCCTTGGGGAACTTTCATGTATGATAAAATTCTATTTGGTTTGATGAACGCAGGGGCCACTTTCCAAAGAGAGATGGATATAGCTTTCATTGGTGAGAGATACAAATTTGTTGTTATCTACTTAGATGATCTAACAATATTCTTGAATTCTGACGTAGAACATTTGGTTCATCTCAAACAAACCTTTGAGAAATGTCGAAAATTTTGTTTGTCTCTAAACCCCCAAAAGTCTCATTTTTCTATGCAAGAAAGAAAGCTTATGGGTCATATAGTTTCGAAATATGGAATCAAGGTTGATCCCAAGCAAATTGAGGCTATCGACACAATAAACATTACTAGAAATAAAAAAGAAATCCAGTCTTTTTTGGGAAAAATAAATTTTTTGAGAAGGTTTATCCCTAACTTTGCTGAAATTGTCAAATTAATCACAGATATGCTGAAGAAAGATAGTGAAATCAAATGGACTGTCGAATCCAAAGCGTCATTAGAGTGAGTTAAGAAAGCTATAAGTGAAGCTCCAATATTAGCTAGTCCCAACTATACTAAGGAATTCCTGATCTTTTTTTTCGCATCAGAACATACTATCACATTTGTATTCCTACAAAAGAACGAAGAAGGTTTCGAGCAGCCGATAGCCTTTTTCATTAAAAGTCTCAAAGATGCCAAATTAAGATATGACATACTGGAAAAAAAAGCCTACACGATGGTGAAAGCTCTCAAAGCTTTCAGGACATATGTACTGCATTCCAGAATAATCACTTATGTGCCAACAATCATTGTAAAAGATATCTTGGTACAACCAGACAATGATGGTAGGAGAGGTCGGTGGTTAACCAAATTCAAGAGTTCGATCTAGAAGTAAAATCAACCAACCTGGTCAAAGTTCAGGGTCTGGAAAAATTATTAGCAGAGTCGAATTTCAGAGCACTTGGGATAAATCATCTGGAATCACATGTATATATTCCAGACATAGGAGAACTTGATGATCAAACCCCTACAGTCCATATCGAGGATAAATTTTCTTACTTAGATTGGTATCGAGATGTCATTTAGTACCTCCTCACCCTTCAGTGCCCAAGTGACATGACTCCATCCAAAGAAAGAATGTTGAAGCTACACACAGTTAAATACTGTATTATTGAAAGTCAAATGTACTGGAAAGATCCTCTAGGTTTGTTTCTACGATGTTTAACAGAACGTGAAATAGAGAATATCATAAATGAATTCCACAAAGGAGTGTGCGGAGGACATCACGCCTGGAGGGCCACAGCCTACAAGATCCCAAGAGCTGGATATTATTGGCCAAAGTTATTTACTGATGTGAATGCTAAGGTCATAGCCTACAACCCTTGCCAACTGTTCTCTGGCAAGCAAAATCTCCCTGCACTACCTTTGGTCCCAGTCAAGAGAGAGGCTCCTTTTCAACAATGGGGTCTGGACTTCATCATAGAAATCCACCCACAGTCAAGTGCCCAACATAAATGGATTTTAACTGCTACCGATTATTTCACGAAATGGGTGGAATCCATTCCAACTCAAAGTGCCACAGATTCGATAGTTATAAACTTTTTGGAGGAGAACATCCTATCCAGATTTGACTGCCCCTGAAAAATAATTATGGATAATGCCCAAGCATTCAAATATATGGAAATGATAAGCTTTTGTCAAAAATACAACATTGTGTTGGGGCATTCTACAACCTATTATCCGCAGGGAAATGGGTTGGTCGAATCGTCCAACAAAAGTTTGATGAATATAATCAAGAAAGTATTAACGAAAAATAAGAAGGCTTGGCACATTCTCCTAAAGTATGCCTTACGGGCAAACTGAATCGACACTAAGAAATCAATAGGTGTGTCTCTTTTCCAAATGGTTTATGGTACCGACGTTGTCCTCCCTATCAATCTATCTCTTCCAGTAATGAAGTTGTGGCAAGATGAAAACGAAGAGCCAAATGACGTAACAAGGAGTCTTAACCAAATAATCGAAGTCCAACAAAACAGGGCCGAAGTTGATGAAATACTTCAAAGATATCAAGATAATATGAAATCCCTTTTCGACAAAAAAGTGAAAGACATGGAGTTTGTTCCTGGTGATCTAGTTTTAAAATGGGATAACAGAAAAGAAGATGCGGGAAAATACGGTAATTTTGATCAATTATGGTTCGGACCATTCAGGATTGCATCTACGGAGGGGAAGAATTCATTCCTACTGGAGAATCTCGACGGGAAAACTTTTGACGCCCCTATCAATGGACACTATCTAAAACATTTTATGCAATAAACATGTTTCACATTACAATTGTATATACCGGTTTGGTTTTTGTTTATTTTCACAATTTTGTTTTCCTTCGTAGGTCGTCTGAATTTTACTCTTAAATAAACCTAGTTTTATTTAAATACTTTGAAAAGAAAAAATAAAATATATGTACTGCATATCATTTATATTTTGCAGAACTCTCTGATTATTTATTTTTATGCTCTTGCAGAATACTTATTGTCAGATGAGAAATAAAGAGGTAGCGGAATCTAACGCTTAGTTTTCAAAACAATTTTTCTCTCAAAACAGGTGATAAATTAACAATTGGTTTGATTGAAAACGTAAACAAAATTTGAGGTATGAACTTCTATACTTATTGTTCAAGCTAAAAATTTTGAAAGAAATCCTATCAGATATAAACAAGGTTCTACTCTCGTAAATATAATCACATGATCAAAGATCAGAAAGATATAAATCTCTATATTTCTGAATCAAATGAAAATAATACAGAAGTAAAATAAAAAGAAAAGAAAATAAGAATAAAAGAGAAGCTTGATAATCAAGAAGTGAACTTATGTGGAAATGAGATCCCTTTTTAAACCCTCTGACTCCTCGTTCTTTTTTCATTTAGAATATCTAAATGTTTTCACTCTATCCTGATTTTCACTACCTGACCTTAAATATTCATAGAAAGAGAGAATTTCACCCTACCTCTGAAAAATTAAAAACATATCTTCGAAACAAGATTAGGCAAAAATATTTTTGTTCCTCTGTTTTTAACTGAAAGAAAGTATGTCTAGGCTAATCCTGGTAACTTTATCTCTTCTAACATATTTCAACTGATTAATTCACTCAAGGAAAATCCCTAGAAAATGAAAATCCCCCATAAGATCTTCCCTATAGGAAAATATGTATTGAATATCGGGAGAGATGTAGCTCATAGTACGATCAAAAGCGGTTGACAGACCTTCATTGTTAAATCTTAAGCATATATCATCCCTATATGATACATACAAGTTGATTGCCCCCACTTCAAAATTATAATAAAATATAAGACAGATGGTGAAAGGAAATTCATAAAATGATTGCCCACATCTAGTCCAAAACAAATGGTGAAAGGAAATTCATGAAATCGATTGCCCCCATTTTGTCCAAAAGAGATGATGAAAGGAAATTCATAAAATGATTGTCCTCATCTCAAATAAAACGCGTAAATGATATTTTAAGTGGTGAAAGGAAATTCAATGGGAGATGTAGATAACTTCACTAGGGTACTGAACAAGATCGTTGCAGTGAAGTAATATCAATGATATCTGTAAGGCTATCATGCATGTATAAACATACTCTGGAAGTTAGTTCTCTTTCTAATAATATTTACATTTTAACCGACAAGGGATTTCCTAAAGAAATTGTTAAAACTACTGAGCCTTGATGCGAACGAAATCAACCAAAGTCGGATACTTCAGTTAAAGTTGTTTTGATTATCTTAAACAAATCCAAACTCAGCTTTAGGAAGAGGAAACTATTAATAGCCTAAATCGAGATCGGTAATTTATTGTGTTTTGAAGGTTTTCTGAGACACGACTGAAGTCTAATTTCTCTCTGTATGATTTTTCAAAAGGTGTTTCCCAGAAATCCAATGATGACTCCATTTACCCAATAAAGACACTTGGTCTACTTTTCTTCCACGCCTCGCAGGGAGACGCGATCCCCAAATGGAGCCTATGTTGGAACATATATAAATCCTAAGCCTTGAGCTTTACTTTCTCGAACTTCATCCTTTTTTATAATGACTCGGAAGTCGAGTTTCAAATGTTTAAATCAAATTTACGTCCAGTCATAAAGCGCGCACGATGTCCACCGTCAATAAAGTTCCCCCAATTGATCGAACAATCCCTTTTTTCCCCAAGTTTTGGAGCCACCTGATTGTTAAAAATTCAAATCACTAAAGGTCGCTTCAGAGCTTCGCGCTTCGGGCATTTCGCCAGGTCTTAACATTTAAAGTCCCGATACCTGAAAAGTGTCTGAAGGATCCTAGTCATAGTACACTTGTACCTTTCTGAGTCTTTCCTGGATTGACACGTGTCATCCATTTCCAACCTTTTCAGTCGAAGATTCATACGATTTTAAGTGACACATGGCACCCCCTGTTCTTGACATGTCACCTAAAATGACGTCATCTTCAACACATCACTAAGGGTAATAGCATTTCAGAAATATAATAAAAAGCTAACCTGCTAATCCACGAAGTAGCAAAATGCCAAAATATTAAACCTCATTAGTTAAGTTAATATTGATTAAAAGTTAGTTAAAAACTTCGCACTTCGGAGTTCAGATCTTTGCCATCCATCACACACTGAAATCCCGAAGTCTGAACTTCCGAAATACTTCATACTTAAGCATGGTTAATTAAAAATAAAAAATAATTATTCGATGATTAATCATTTCATGGTTTCGAGAATTCTATCTCGAGCTACTGTTAAAGTCCCGAAGTCTGAATACCCGAAAAACACTTAAAGTTAAACACGATTAATTAATGTTTTAAACAAGATTATCTCGCAATTAATCTTTCGTGAATTCACGATTCGAGAAATTTCAAACCTATTTCATCCTAGTCCCCGATCACGAACCACCAATATTAATGGCATTTATCGCAAATCAAAGGCAATGATTTCAATATAGATTGCAGATCACCGCCTATATTTTCTCATTAAGGTAAATAAATTTATCGTCAGTAAAGGTATTCTCAGATCAATACGTTTGAGGTGAATAAAAATATTTGATTTTGAATTCCATTTTCATTCTCGCGGAATAACAAGCTTTATCCAACTGAGAAGCTCACGCATTTCCCTGTAATAGGTAACCCAGTTCTGGTTTCATCAATATCATGGCACCACGAAAGATGGCTAAAGCATCTGGTGAAAGCGCAAATCCGAACACAGATGTTTTTTCAAACACCTCACCAAGAGCCATAGATACTGTAAAATCTTGGACACGGGTGTTCGATATTCTAGAGCACAAGCTTATAAATTTCCCAGAGGATTCATGTGACGAAGTGACCAAAACTCATGTGACTAAACTTAGGGATATAGCTCAGTCGGGGCTACAAAAAATAGCAGCACGACCGAGACTCATGCCATATAACGACTTGATAGGTTGGGCCCTGGAAAACGTCGACATTTCAACTAGGAGCATTTACAAATCACAAAAGGTTGTTGTTGGGTCTTTTCGACCAGAGCACATACAAGTAATGTATAAACTATCCCCTATTTTTAAATATAATTACAATGATGCATTCATGCTGGAGTTTGAAAAACAGGAATGTAAGCAATATGATAAAGCCTACCCTGATTTAATCAAAGACTGGTGGGGGTACCCGGAGAAATTCAGAGCAGACACTCACAACATATATGCCACATCATCGTTAGACGCCCATATGATTTATGTGGCTATGATGCTATGTAGGATATTCGGGAAAAATGACTCCTCTCATTTCCCGTTGGCATGGGTACCAATTATGCATGAATTGGTTGAGGGCTACTCTTTCAACTGGGAAAAGATGTTATCAGACAACCTGGCTAACGGAATCACAGAGTACCAATTGGCAAAGTCCAAAGGGAAACCTGCTCCTTTCTATATGTCTGCATACATTATGGATGTTCTTTGCTTTATGACTCCTTTCCCTCTAATGAGTTGGAGCTAGAAACCGACCAACCCCGAGCCTATCCATTTCTATCACTCCAAGCTATGGAAGGACAAAGCCAAATATTTCTTCTATGAAATCCATCATTATGGAGAGGTGTCGATTCATATCGCCCTATACGGTTTCCCCCCTCCCAGAATTTCAGACAGAATCATGGAAAACCTGAGCAAAATAGAAGACTGGTACATCGAAGAAAACTTTTCCTACATCAAGGTTTTTGGGTGCTCGGTTCTCCCCCCATGCTCTCCCAAAGTTTTTACCAGATCGAATAGTATGCCAAGAAGTGGCATATCAAATCTTGATAGGGGGCATCAACAAGGAATTGAAAGCGGACCAAAAAAAGGTATGGCCAACCTTCCCTCTTCAGGTTGGTATGTTTTCCTTGTTAGACTTCGACCATTCTAAAGTAGAGGTTGCAACCCTGGAGGATGTCAAGTTAGTTGACATCGAGTTTAAAAGGCATGATCCACTCAAAATCGTGGAGAACCCGTTGGCTCTATACAACTTGAAGAAGTATGTAGACGAGAATTCCCACAGGATGAAATATTCAGAGGAGTTAGGTCATATGAAGAAGTATTGAATAGAGTTCAAACTTTCTCTCCAGATCAACAAACCAATTTCTACAGTTTTCAAAAGCACACAAGGAATAGCTTGCCAAAGGTATTACAGGGAGAACCAATAACACCTTCGTCTACACCGGAAGCTACACCTCAGGCTTTTGAGGCAGGAAGTTCTAAAAAATAGGGTACTAAGGAAAACCTGAAGAATGTCGAAGTCTTAATGTAGAAAGTGGAGACTTCATTATCAAACCCACTAGGTACTCAAACAAAATCTCATCTTGAAGATTTTCTAAAAAAGGGGCAGGATGTGTCTCCTTCTACACCAGACAAACCGGTTACCGATACAACAGAGAAACAAACGTCCACAGAGATAGGTAACCCCATTATTTCATTAACACCATTGTAGTCGAGTCGTGGAAATCCCAGTTTTGAAGTCATCTTTATAGATGATCTTACCTTGATTTCAGCCGAAGAAATGCCTCCTTCGGACTTCTTTTTTAGCAAGAAGATGAGGGACATAGTTAAAAGAGAAATGCATCAGAAAGATGGTGCAACAGTCAAAAGGAAAATAATTTTGTATGATGGACAAAATCTAGAGGATTCAGAATTTGCTAAGGAGATGGAAGGTTCATTAGGTGCCTTTTCCATGGCCAATCAACGCTCAATAGAAAATCTAGTTGAGAAGCTGAAACAAAGAAAATTGTTGGTAGGGAAGTTGCAAGACCAGATAATGACTATGGAACATGATGTGAGAAATAATATGAAAAAAGAGTTTGAACAAGACAAGGCCTATGACATACATCAGATCCAACAGTTGAAAGCTAACCTTGATGAGATCTATCAAAATTCACAGGACAATAGAGGATTGGTCACCCAACAGGAGGAATTAATCAAGCAATTACAAACCAAAATAGACTTGACTGAAGGTGCAACAGTAGAGATGGCAACTTCCCGGGCTCAAGCACTGGAAGTACATGAAAAGCTAGAATCAACCCAACAAGATCTTTTTACAAAAGTGGAATCCATTCAAAATTGTTACCGGGTAGTAGACCTTTCCCTGAAGAACATTTACATTAAAGAAAGAGAAGCCCCTTCAGCCCGGGCTAAGTTTAAGAAGGCTATCTTACTAGTACCAAAGGATGATGTATCAGAGGTTCCTCTACTGTCTCTTTCTGAGAAAACCAGAGGTGACATAATTTTGAAGGCATGGGAAACAAATTTGTCTGAAAGCAAAAGATTGGCTAGAGAGGTAAACAAAGCTTGTCTAGAAGCATTATATTCACTAGAAAAAGGGCTACTTGATGTTGAAGGAAAAACTATCTTCGAAGCCTTGGGACAAATTGACATAGCAAAGAACCAATATAGTTCTAGGACAAGCAAAGAAGAAGCCATGATGACCATCCAACAAATGAACCAAATTGATCTTATCCAAATAAACAAATGGATAGTAAACCCAAGCTTGCAGTTATAGGTCACATCTTTAGGAGCAAAAAGGATACAGGAAAGGTTACCTCATGTAGAAAATAAGCTATACATTTTTGAAGCAAAAAAAGCAACTGAACCTTGTGGGTTGGTGGTACAGTTAGTGAGTAGATGCATCCAATGTGTCGAGTATGGGAAAGCAAGCACATTGGAAACAAGTAAGAAAATATGTACAATACTACTCATACAGGTCAATATCAAATGCCAGCTGTCTCCAAGATAAAGGATGAGGAGAAGAAACGTCTCTGCCAACAGACGAAGAGACAAAGGAGAATGCTAATGGAACTTTTCAGTTTTACATGTTGTAATATTTACTATTTTTAAATTATGAGAAGTCCAACCGTTTGGGGTTGTGACAATTTTGTATAAATGCATAGATTGAAGATCTATTGAGGGATGCTTCTTGCCGATTGTAATATGGAAAACTCTCCTTATAGAGTATTAATACAAGTGCAGACAGAGATTCCAAGTTTTGTTCAAATCTGGGTTATGCGTTTCTTTTGTCTTCCATTTCTAAACATTTCTTTATGTATTCCTTGATAAATGTTTGATTTCAATTTAGTACAATAACTACTGTAATATTATTTGTATCAATAATTTATTAAGTAAGCAACTTTTCCTCTGCATTTACTGTGAGTAAATCAAGACCTGCTTGTTGTGTGGGTTACTGTATTTTATGTTTTATTCAAGGTTACACTATCTATTTTCTTCTACTGCAACAAGGTGAGACTCTTCTGTAATTAATGCCTTGCTTTGTTTCACAGTTTTGTAGTTTTCTCTCACACCATTTGATATTTTGATTTTGAATCAGACACAAAATATGGCCTCTGTGCTGCTACACTGTTAATTTCATTTAAGGAATTTTTCTCATATAACTGAGGTAGAAAAATCACTTTTAAACACACTCTCATAAACTTTTCTTATGCCTGGCATTATCCTTTGAGCCTTAAGTTTAATCTCAGGACCAACAAGCACCCACCTTTCTACATTTTCTTGAAAATGAACAATAAACACTTGAATAAATGTATGCTTGACTCAGGGTCGGGTGAAAATGCCATGGCCTTGAAAGTAATGAGACAATTAGGTTTGTAAGTCATAATGTCTTACAAAAATTTCTACGGGATTTATTCCAAGGATATTCCCACGCATGGTGTGATAGAGAATTTGAAGTTATACCTTGACCAATATCCCAAGATAGTTTTCCTAATGGACATTGTGGTCATAGATGTTCCAGATGTGTGGGGAATTATTTTGTCTAGAAAATTTGATGCAATGTTGGGTGGTACTTTATAGATGGACTTGACATATGCTACTATACCCATGGATGATGAAACGAATGCTCACCTACCCAACTTACCAATGGCAAGGGATCATGTTGAAGAAATTGACCTTGACCCTAAAACTGAGGAGATCCCAAAGAATCTCAAGGAATCTCTTTCGGACTTCTGCCCAGATGACCTCCCTTTCATATAAGAAGAATATTTTGGTGATATAGTGAGGCCTAAAAGGGAATATTAACAACAACATCTAGATGGGTACAAAGACAAGGAAGTTGGCTCTGTCACAATATTAAATAAGGGTGATAAAGAGTTGTTGATTATACCGAGCCAAGATAATATTCTTACAATGGAACCCACCCCCTTCTCTTGAAGAAATACACCAGGGTAATCCAAGAAACATTTGATCTTAAAGGAGGGGATTACAAACAAGGAGAATTGGTCTTAGAGTGGGATATAAGAAATTTCTAGCCTAATACACATAAGGAGTTTGGGAAATTTTGGCTTGGCCCCTACAAGATTAAAGAGAAGTCTGTCAATGATTCCTGCTACTTATCCATGTTGTAGGGAAGGAGATGTCGACTACCCTTTAGTGAATCCCTTCTCAAGCCCCATCTTTGGGAAGATACCTGACTTCTTGAACTAACATAGATTAGTGTAGGCTATTTATCCATTTGCATATTTCATTTCATTTATATATATCTTGCATCATGCACTCATGCTAGTATAATCTTGCATATTTCTTGTATATATATTGCATTCTCATTTGTATATAATACATGTTAAAAAATTGCACTTAATAATTGTATATTATTTCCTTATCATTTTGTAGCTTAGTGAATTTTTTTCTTTTCTGCGTGGTTTTGGATTTATCACTAATGTTGGTGGATCACGTTCATAAGAAGATACTTGTAAAGGGTGTTGTCGTCTGAAGTGGGTGCAGGATTGTAGGTGTTGGACAACCACATATGTTGATGTTCCCATGCACTCTATGGTGAGCAAATGTCCCCATCTTAGAGCCAGATGTTAACATCCCCCATGCCTAGGGATAACTAGAGGAGATCATGTGTCATGGCCCACAATGGAGAACACGATCTCAACCATGATGATGATCAACATGCCCACAGATGGTAGCCCAAAAACCATCCTCATTCACCTTTATAGCTATAGGTAAACCAAGACTCATCACATCCAAGCAACCCAGAGTATGGGAGATGGTAAACCATCATCACCATGAAGTATGTTATTCCTTATTTCATGCAAAGTGTTGTGCTTAATTTGTTGGGCATGTGGATGGGGATCTTTGGTTGAAGTTGGATAATGGCTCACTAGTTTGGGAAATTGTGTTAGTTTCTTTGCTTTACCTTGGTGGTCAAATCCTATTCCCTAGTCCCATGTTGTCACTACCCAGAGAAAAGGGGTACCACTGGTGGGGGGATCATAAGGGAAATGTTTCATTCCCCACCATACTTAACACTTTCCATCTTGGAGCCTCTAATAGTGTAATAAACTTCAATAATTGGTCATGGTCCATTATCTCGTGAGAACAGGGATTGAAGGCCCAGAGTTTGATTGTAGCTACTAATAAAAGAATAAGAAAATGATGTTAAAGAAATAAATCAATGATAGCAAAGGACTAACAAAATCCAGTCCAAAATTGAGCTCTGCCCTTTCAGTGCTCACCCCGGTCCCAAATATAAATGTTATAGCTTGAAACCTTATAAAAGGGGACTTGAAAATATGATAAAGCGGACTAGTAAGATGGTTGAAAAAGGTGGATTGGAAAAAATAGCACCTAAGAATGAGGTAGCTCAAGAGAAATCACACCCTCCAAAAAGACACTAACAAAAATGGATTAAATGATACCATAAGCCATGAACTAAGCCCTAAAACCATATCACTATCACAATTACTCTTGAAGGGTTTATTTATTTCCTGCTACCCTCAGGACCTATCCCTCTACTTGGTTTATTTTATTTCTTGTCTAGGTGGCACACCTAATAGGGTTGGATGAAGGCCCTCCCATACTTAAACTTGGAAACTCACATGGGGTCTTGGGATGGTGTGATGTTTGAAGGAGATACTAAGGTGAATTTTGTACATGGATTATATCTTAAGTTACAACTTACTTTCCATGCTTTAAGGACTAATGTTTTTTATGAAAATTAACTAACCATGTTCTCTACTTTGATTTGTCTTGGATGGCCTTGACATGGTTCTTTAAGGGACATATTGAGCTTGTACCTAGGACATTGTGCCTTATTTCGAGGAATTTGGCATGTATGCAGATAAATGGGTCATCCAGTTAATCACCACCCTCAGATATCAACTCTCACATCCTTGGAATATTGGATGACGGAAATATGGGCTTGGTATGAGCAGGTTCATTCATGATGGCACACAGATGGGATGGAATCCCATGGACTAGGTAGAGTACCCCAGAGCTCATTTCTCACCAGGATTAGGGATGTTGCAACAACAGATAGTCGAAGACATTGTAGAGACATGATGCATATCCCCAGGGCTTGGACGCAACACCTGGATCCTAGATGTTGTCCCTATTTTGGTGATGGCATCACCTTCTAGACCTTAATGCAGCTAGGGTTTGGTGATTTTTTGGGCTACTGATGATGCATGGCATGAATTTCAGTGAGTAGAGACATCGATTTCTCCCACATTGCTTTGAATTGATTCCACGTGGCCTTTGGAGGCCCCCTTCTTTCCTAAGAAGGATTGGCATCTCACGCGTGTGGCTCATTATGATTTATTTCTTGCACTTTAGCATTTGTAAAGGTTAAATGAGGGGTCAACCCCACTTATATTTTTTTTTTGGCATATTATGTGGACAAATATGTAAGGGAAGCTTCATATAAAAAGGCTAACCCTCAATTTCAGTTTATCATCATCATTCTTCACCACGGTGGGGTTACAACATGTGAAATTTTCACCTTTTTGGGGTTACTAGTCTTTCTCTCTCATGTGCTATGCTTGGAAAGGATCTTTTGTGGATGGTTTTCATATTTTGGATGGATATTTCTGCAATTAGGGTTAAATGCTTATGGTTTCTTGGATGAAGTAAGTAAAATTCTACAATTCTATTTTATGTTATTGATGTTTATGGTGAAATTGCCATTTTGTTGCAAGAAGTCTTATTTTGTCGAAACCCGAAGAGATGAACATAAGTGCTTCTTACTCTCACAAAGTTTTACTTGTCCAAAATTTGTGGATTGTCCTTGCTAGGGTTAGAACCCTAAAGTGTTACCGATTTAGTATTTTATCCCTAGACAATTGATCTTTGACCTAGTTAAAACTACAAGAAGGGAGAAATGATATCTAGAGCCCAAAATTTCTTGCACCCTAGACATTGTTCTCCTAAATATCAAAATCATAAGGCCCAAATGTTCTTGAACCTTAGGGTTTAGATCTTACTTGTTGGTTTCAAGTAGATCAACCTTCAAGATTGGATGCACTTGAGACCCCATAATCCTAGAAAGGAACTAGTCTTTATGAAACTCTCATGGTGAAAGTGATTGACAAAAACTCTCTCTCAAAACTCTCAAGTATTCTACTAACTATACTAACTCTAACCCTAGAAAACTCACTATATTACTTGTTGTTGTTACAAAAGTTTTCTACAGACATATAAAACTACATTAATTTGTTGCATACACTCATCTAAAGGTGGCTTAACTCACTCATAAATTTCCTCTAACAATTGGATAATATTATATTTGTTATATGCTTACTTCTCATGGTCAATTGTGGTATTTCTTAGCACTAATTATTGTTGTTGTTACAAATCATTTACTATTGTCTTATAATTGTTTACTATTGCAAATTTGTAATAGCCATTGCAATCTATCTTGTCTAGTGTCTAAATAGGTTATTTATGCATACTTTAGCTTGGTAATTGTTGTATATATGTTGCAAAGTGTTCTTGTTCCGAGAAGATATAAAAATCACCTTCAACCTCTTCTCTTTCCTAGACCTAGACCAACAAACTAATGATTAAGATAGGGGCAATAGGATTATATACTAAACTTGTTATTTTATCCCTTGAGGTCACTAGGGAAGCCTTCTTTTGTGGTGGACCTCTTCCATCACTAAAACAGGGGAAGATCCTACTAAGGTTACAATGGTATTTTCTTCCATAGTTACACAAGATTTGTGGATCTTGTGGTGGGCTTTGCACAAGTAAAAATTGTGTGATAAAAAGAATCATGTAGATATAAAGATGGAACAAAATAGAGTGTTCATTTTCAGCACAAGAGGGACTGAATAACATTATTTATCTGTCTTGCGAGCCTAATTTGGCATTTGTGCCATCTTCGGCCTGCGAGCCATCTTCTACATTTGTGCCATCTTTTATTCCTGTTGTGGTTTATTTTTCTTCAAATTATGACTATGAGGATGAAAATCCACCTCTACCTGCTCACCTTCCTCTATATGAGTTCATTGAACATGAACCTGCACCAACACCACCGCTTAGGAGATGGGTCTGTTCAACACAAGAAGCAGTTGGTGATCTTGTCGACGATCCTTTAGATCAACGTCAAACACATTCATAGTTCCAATGAGCCTCTTCTCTTTTGGCTCAAGTTTCAAAGACTCATGGTCTAGAAATATTTGCAAAATCTTCGGGTCATCTAGATTGGGATACATCAATGAATGAAGAGTATCGCTCTTTAATGGAAAACGATACTTGGGATCTTGTACCTATTTAAAAAGGAAGAAAACTCATCATATGTAAATGGGTGTACAAAAATAAGTATGCATTAGATGGATGTGTTGAAAGAAACAAGGTTTGATTATTTTCCAAAGGATTATCTTAAGTTGAAGGCATTGATTATAATGAAACCTTTTCCCGCATAGTCAAAATGAATTCCATATTCTTTGTTCTAGATCTTGCTGCCTCACATAAATGGGAGATCCACCAGATGGATGTTAAATCCACCTTCTTACATGGGGATTTGCAAGAATAAATATACATGGAACAACGTCCTGGATATGTCTAGAATGACTCCAACCTTGTTTGTCTCCTTAAGAAATCTCTTTATGGTATTAAAAAAGCTCCTCGAGCTTGGCATGCCAAAATGGATAGATTTGTTCTTGATAATAGATTTTATAGATGTCATTCCGACCCTAATGTCTATGCCAAGAAAGTAGGAAGCCATCTCATAATACATGTTCTTTATGTTGATGATCTTATTCTCACTAGTAATGCCCCTAAACTTTTAACCCATGTGAAATCTAGCCTTAAAAAGAAATTTGAAATGATAGACTTAGGCTATTTGCATTATTTACTTGGCCTCCAAGTATTGCAAAGCAAGGAAGACATCTTTTGTTTCCAGTATAAGTATGCTTGTGACCTTCTTCACTGCTTTAACATGGATGACTCTAAACCAACCCCTTCTCCCTTTCAGTCTGGAGTCAAACTTGCTATAATTTGTACTTCTCTTAAAGTTGATGTCACCCTGTACCGTCAGTTAGTTGGTAGCCTCCTATATTTGACTCATACCCATCTTGATATTTCCTTTGTTTTTTGTCTTGTTGCCCGGTATATGCAAACACCCCATGAAAGCCATTGGAAAGCAACTAAAATGATACTTTGGTATGTTCAAGGTACAATTCAATTTGGGATACAATATAGTTCAAGGGGGACTCTTTTGTTGGTTGGTTTTGTTGATTGGGTCGACAACCTTGATGATTTAAAGTGTACTGCAGGTTATGTTTTTATCCTTGGTTTTGGACCTGCCACTTGGGCTTGTAAGAAACAACATGTTATTGTTCTTTCTTCAGCAAAAGCAGGGTACCGAGCAATGGTTAATGCAAGTCAAGAAACATTTTCACTTCGACAGATCCTTTCAGAGTTTGGATTCCATCAACAACATTTGACCACCCTTTGGTGCGACAATCATAGTGCCATCAAGATCACCAAATATCTAGTTCAACATCAACACAACAAACACATTGAGTTACACATGCACTTCATTAGAAAACTCATTCATGATCAAGTTATCAAAGTGCTCTTTTTCCCAATAGAAGATCAATTTGCAAACATATTCACAAAGTCTCTTACAGAAGCAAAGTTTTCAAAACTTCGATCTATGTTAGGAGTTCAAGAAGTTGTCATTAAGGGGAGATAGGCTCTAATTAATCCTTCCTTCTCCTATTGTGTCACCTTTGTAAATCCTTCAATCCTATCCCAAGTTGTTCTTAAGGGGGGATGTTAGGATATTTAGACACTTAGGAGTTAGTTAAGATCAACTTGCTCTATTGTGTTGTTAGGTTAATGAGTGCTTCTTAGTGTGTTTCTTTAGTATGCATTTGTAATCCGATGTTTACGATATGTTCCCAACATAGAGTGATTCGATGACTCATATTCTCCTCGATCTTAACGACTACATTGATTTGTAGATTAGCACCCGATTGGTCCATGATCTTTCTTTAAAGAGCATGGAGGGTCATTTTTCGATGATCGATTTTGAGAATATCTCTTGTAAACTATTTTCTTTTGCATTAATAAATTTCCTCAAGTGGCCACCTTGGCTAGGGCCATGGATGTTTCCCCACAAGGGTTTTACTACATAAAAACATTGGTGTGTTGATATCTGATCTAGTTGTTTGAGTGGTTACTAAAGGCGTTCGTCCTCTGTTGGAATACTTGTGTTGTCAAACAATCAAAAAATGTTGATCAACATGACTACACCAAGATGTGTTGGGTTTATCTATTGAAACATAAATCTCAAGCATTTGAAATATTTAAAATTTTTACGTATGGATTGAAAATGAAACATAGTCTGGTATTGGCACTCTTCATACTGATAGTGGAGGGGAATATACTAATAATGAGTTTGAAAGCTATCTTTGCCAACATGGGATCAAGCATCAAACCATTGTTACATACAATTGCCAACAAAATGGTATAGCAGAAAGAATGAATATGAAACTCTTGAATATTGTGCATTCAACATTATTTTTCAAGAATGTGAAGTTGATGTTTTGGGCTGATGCATTTCAATGTGCAATGTAATTATAAACATAAGTCCATGTCATGCTCTTGGGAACAAGACTCTTTATGAAATGTGGTATAACCATATTCCTTCAGTGAGGCATCTTAGGGTTTTTGGTTGCACTTTTTATGCCTTAATTCCTAAGAATTAAACTAGGTGCAAGGAGTTGAAAGTTCATCTTCTTGGGGTACACAAATACCACCAAGGCATATCATTTTTACAATGAGGTAAATACAAATTATGTTCTTTCTAGAGATGCGATTTTTCTTGAATCCACTAAAAATGACAAGGTTGTGGAGTGGTAGCTTGATCATCTTGATAAATTTACCCATGTAAAGACATATCATGAGTTTGATAATGAGATTCCACATCTTGAAGGGGGGGTCCCTATCTTGAATCAATGTTTAGAATATCCTTTTGAAGTTTCATCTCCCACTCATGTGTTCCACAACACAAGTATTCCAATAGAGGACGAAAACCTTCAATAACCACTCACACAACTAGATCAAAGATCAACACACCAATGTTTTTAGATGGTAAAACCCATGTGGGGAAACATTCACGACCCCAACCAATGTGGCCACTTGAGACAATTCATTAATGAAAAAAATATATTATAGAGTATTTCTCACAATCAATCATTAGAAAATGACTCTCAATTCTATTTAAATAGAGATCATGGACCAATTGGGTGTTAAGCCATAGATCACTGTAGTCGTTAAGATTGAGGAGAATATGAGTCGTCGAATCACTCTGTGTTGGAAACATATTGTGACCATCAGATTACAAATGCATATTAAAGACACATACTAAGAAACACACTTTAACTTAATGACACATTAGACCAAGTTTATCTTAACTAACTCTTAAGTGTCTAAATATCCTAACATCATGTAGAAGATCCAACCACTTCATCAGAACAAGAGGCTCAACTAGATGATGTGATTGAGAGGTTGAACCTTGATGGGAATGCAATGCCATCTCAATCAATTGAGCAACTTGGACCATCACAAAAATGCCCAATGTGGCTCATAAAGACACTTGAAAGTGTTTGTCCTTATGAGGTTGGAAAGACAGGAACCAGAAGTTCAACAAGACAATATAATGAAGGTGATGTAGATAATTCAAATTCATGTGATGTCAATGATATAGATGTTTCATATGATTGTGAATTGAATTTATCTACTAACTTTGCGCCAACTTCCTTTGAATAAGTTGTTTCTCATGATGAGTGGAAAGAAGCTATGTAGAAGGAGTATGATGCTCTCGTCAAGAATGAGACATGGAAGTTGGTGGATCCTCCATTTGGAACCAAACCAATTGGTTGTAAGTGGGTCTACAAGAACAATTACAAATCAGATGGATCACTTGCATAAGGTGAGGCTTGTGGTAAAATGATATGCACAAAAATAAGGCATAGACTATGAGGAGACTTGTCCCCCATAGTAAAATGGGCTACCATTCGTGCTTTGTTGGTTTTAGCAACACATAATAGGTGGAAGATTCATCACATGGATGTGAAGACAACTTTTCTGAATGGAGATTTGAAGAGAATGTCTACATGTCTCAACAAGAAGGATTTGTGCTGAAGGGTCAAGAACATAAGGTATGCAAGCTCATAAAGTCTTTGCATGTCCTAAAGAAAACACCTCGCACATGGTATGAAAAGCTAACTTAACATCTTTTGAAGATCAATTTCAAGCATTTTAATCTTGATGATGCAACTTTGTTTGTCAAGAAAGTTGGAAAAATTGTTGTGTATGAAGATGATCTTTTGACAACAAGGAATAATGAAGCATATATTGCATCCATATAGTTAGAATTGAAGAAGGGTTTTGAGATGACAGACATGGGACATTTTCACTACTACTTGGGTATTCAAGTAACTAAGAATCCAAGGTATATATTGATCTCCCAAAAGAAGTACATTGGAGAGTTGTTGAATAAATTTGGCATGGTTGATTGTAATCCTCTTTCTACTCCAATGAAGAAAAAATTGAAGCTAACATCCAAAGAAGAGAATGAATTTGAGGATGCAACTAATATAGACAATGTGTGGGGAGTCCGATCTACCTTACCACTACTAGAATAGATATTGCATTTTCAATTGGGATCTTTTCTAAGTTCATACAAAAAACTTATGAAGGATATTGGTGCATTGCAAAGAGAGTTCTAAGGTACTTGAAGGGAACTCAAGACTTTGGGCTCAATTACTTTAAGGTTGAGGACTTCAAACTAGTTGGACATTCATATTCATACTTTGATGGAGATAAATAGAATTGAGTGTCTATTTTAGGATACCTCATGAGTCTTGGATCAATAACTATCTCTTGGAGATCACACAAATAGTCTCTCCCAACATATTCCACTACATAGGAAAAATATGTGGCTATTGCAGAGGCAACAAAAGAGATTTTGTGGCTCAGGAAAATACTAGAGGATTTGCAAGAGAAACATGTGAATGCTACTCCACTTTTGATTGACAATACTTATGCAATCAAGTTGGTCAAGAATCTTAGATTCCATGATCGAACAAAGCACATCAATGCAAAGTACCATCTGATTCGACTTAATGTAGAAGCCAAGCCAATTCATTTGATACATTGTTCCACAAGTGAGAAAATTGCAAACATCTTCACCGAAGCACTTGGAAGAGAAATGTTAGAAAAGTTCAGAAAGATGCTTGAACTTACAAACACCCCTTTGGATTAAGGGGGAGAATGTTAGATATCTAATCATTGTAATTATGGTATATTGTAAATATTAATTTAGGATAAATATGAAGAGTCATAGGTGAATAGGAAGAGTCATCTAACATCTTGGAAAGTGAAACCAAAGGTCATATCTCATTGTATTTATATGTGACTCACTTTAATAAAATTTATTAAATACCTAGAGTTATTCAATGTCTAGCCTATCATTATTTACCATAATCATAAAAATGTTTAAAGTGCTCTAACATATCACTATGAAATGATAACATATCACTATGAAATGATAGTGCATAAAATCTCTAAAATTTATTAGAAATAAACATAACAAAACATACAACTTGAGTGTGATTATGTTTAAGGACACGTGTTTTCTCTTAAGAGGTCACAAGTTCAAATCCAGAAGGGGGTAGGGTATGTATACCTCTGTAGACTTTACCAATGTTTAAGGACACGTGTTTCATCTTAAGAGGTCACAAGTTCAAATCCAGAGGGGTGTAGGGTATGTATACCTCTGTAGGCTTTACCAATGTTTAAGGACATATGTTTCCTCTTAAGAGGTCATAAGTTTAAATCCAGAGGGGGGGTAGGGTATGTATATATCCGTAGACTTTACCAATGTTTAAGGACACGTGTTTCTTCTTAAGAAGTCACAAGTTCAAATCCATAGGGGGGTAGGGTATGTATACCTCTGTAGGCTTTACCAATGTTTAAGGACACGTGTTTCCTCTTAAGAGGTCACAAGTAAGTTCAAATCCAGAGGGGGTAAGGTATGTATACCTCTGTAGACTTTACCAATGTTTAAGGACACATGTTTCCTCTTAAAAGGTCACAAGTTATGTATAACTCTGTAAACTTTAGCAGTCAAATCCACCGTAGAGGATGGCCTTTGTCTAGCGGATAGCTTCAATATCCACCGTATCCTGAAACCAATTTCAGTGGAATGGGAGAATTTCAAGCAATACAGTGATTATTTCTGAACAAATTGGATGCGAGGAGTAAAAGCTTCGTTTCACTGTCAATCCAACTAATTCTAGTTTATAAAGCACGTTCTTGGTAATGAATCATCAGTACTCTAATGGCCGTGAAAACAGTGATCTGCCTCTGAAATCTGAGCTCCTTCCTTCCCTCGACTGGGCATCAGGATGCATGGGACGAAAATAAGAAAAGAACCATATTCGACTTCTGGATAAGCTGCTGTTTAATTCATATGTTTTTAGTAAGAGAAGAAGATACTAAAAACCAACCATAGTCGTTTGGAATGTTCAGTAACACATGGTAGATATAATTGTAGTAACTTGACTTTCATCTGGTGCTGTGGTGTAGTCGGTTATCACGTCAGTCTTACACACTGAAGGTCCCCAGTTCGAACCTGGGCAGCACCATCAGTCTTTTCCGGAAATTACGTGGCTTTATTTTAGTTATCGGGAAATAGCGGGATTTACCAGTAATATAAAACTTATTAAGATTTATTTTGGTCGTGGTCGGCTCTAGTTTAGATAGAATCTCAGGTAAGCATTCCTCTTCAAATCATGTTTGTGTTCCTTGGTGTTTGCTTAGTGTGTTGGGCTCAACCCCTGATAGTCTTTACCGTGTCTTGGTGTTCTGCACTGGTGTTTAGTTGGAATTCAGTGCTTGTCTTTGTTTGGATTGTATATGTTGGTTTGGAGTCCCTACTCTATGGCCTAAGAAACATGGGCTTTGGGTTTCTTCTCTTCCTAGGTAGTCTCTTTGTCTTTGTTTGGATTGTATATGTTGGTTTGGAGTCCCTACTCTATGGCCTAAGAAACATGGGCTTTGGGTTTCTTCTCTTCCTAGGTAGTCTCTTATGATTGGAGGTTCTAATTTCCATTTACTGGGTTATGTTAGAGTCAAAGAAAGGATATCTAGGTTGGTTTTCCGTGACCTCTATGTTCTCTTGTGTGTAGTATCATTTCAAACTGTTGTGTATCTTTCCTCTTATGTTAGAGTCAAAGAAAGGATATCTAGGTTGGTTTCCCGTGACCTCTATGTTCTCTTGTGTGTAGTATCATTTCAAACTGTTGTGTATCTTTCCTCTTGGACCAGAATCTCAATCTGATTCACTATTTGGGAAAGCCTAGCTCGGTCTTTTGGAATTGTTCTTTTGGGTGCTCATTATCTATCCTTTGTTTGAGCTACAATGGAAGTTTTTGGTCATGGACTATAGAGAAATACAGAAAATGCATAGAGTACTACATAGACATGAAGATTGTGACCACTAGGCACATGAGAATGGGCACCAATGTATATCTCAAAATGCAATGATTTGGACACTCTTGTTTAGCAAAAGAGGCAAATTCAAGTTCTGTAAGTTAAACACCCAATGTTAAGAAATATGGTCTATAAACTTACTGAAGGCTCCTACTCAACTACCTCAAATTATAGAATGTCAGTGAATTCTACCCCAAACGATCTCAAAGAAAAATAAACATTCCATCAAATGATTGAAGACATGGGACTTGGGAAACAGAGAATCTCATCCCACCAATATCGGTCAAATGGAAGCTCTCAAAAAGCATGTTTTTCATCAATATTTCATGTTATATAAAACAGTGTCAATATTAAGTGTCTTTTATAGGGTTTACACTTGCCAANAAAAAAAAAAAAAAAAAAACTTTTTTAAATCCTCTGGGAAAGATTATTTAAAATTCTCTGTACCCGACACATATTGTTTATTACTAATTCTTGTTACAACACTCTTTTTGTATTACTAAACTGCAGCTTTTTTATATTACAAATATTATCTGTTTATGTTAAAAAAACCATAATAAAAACAAAAAATAAAGACAAAACTTTGATAGACAAGCTAATATTATATATCAACTTTAGGAGTAAACAATGTTCAACATTTGCCTACTTGTCCAAAAGAAACCCATTAAGCTCATCAAAATAAAAACTTGACATCTCACATTACACCATAGCTCCAAACCTTTGATAAGCCCAGAATAAAACTTATCAATATTTAGAAGAAACTCTACTTGAGGGGGAAAGAGAGTGTCTCATGTCCTCTAAAAACTTATCAATATTTAGAAGAAATTTTGCTTGCAGGGGAGAGAGAGTCTCTCATCTCCTCTGCATTCAGTGAAGACACTAAGAAAACTTAAGAAACTCTACTTGGTGGGAAAGAGAGTGTCTCATCTCCTCTGAAAATTTATCATTATTTAGAAGAAACTTTGCTTGCAGGGGAGAGAAAGTCTCATATCTCCTCTGCATTCAGTGATCTCCAGCATGTCAACTAGTAAATATATTACCCTTTTTGCCTAGTTATCTGCTTCTTTCTTGTTTTCCTTTTGCCTGGTGATCTGCTTCTTTCTTGTTTTGGAGGGCTTTATTTTTGAGATTTCTTTTACACCATCTTGTAGGTAAATGCTGAGGTTTTTGAATCTTCCACAAAGCCATTCCAACACTCTGACTTTCATATCTCTTTGTTCTAGGTGATTTTCTTAGCAGAGAGACACCTTTCATAGTCCAATGGCTGAACTAAAAAACTGCCATACTTAGAGTTTCCATTAAAAAACAACCTTGATAGAAATAAAATGTTTAAAGATAATGATAATCACTAAGATAGAGGTCGGCCTTTGTCCACTAAGATAATCACTAAGATAGAGGTTGGTCTTTGTCCAATATCTATCATATCCTGAAACACAGGGTAAGAAGTTCCCTGGAATTGGAAAATTTCAAGCAATGCAATAATCCTTTTTGAACAAATTGGAGTCCAAGGAGGAAATTTTTTTTTTTACCTATCAATCCAGCTAATTTCAAGCAATGCAATAATCCTTTCTGAACAAATTGGAGTCCAAGGAGGAAATTTATTTTTACCTATCAATCCAGCTAATTATAGTGTATAGAACTTGCATTTGATAAAGAAATCATCAGTGCTATGATGGGTGTTGAAACAGTGCTATGACAAGTATCTTCTCCGGAATGGAAAGTACAGATCTTGCTCTTGCTCTGACATCTGAGCTCTTCCTTTTCTACTCATTTGCATGGCATACCATCATCCTTCTTATGGTAGGCAATGACAACAAGTTATGGTAGGCAATGACAACAAGACAATTTAACATGGGTTAGATATCTTAGTATCAATGGTTATTTGGGTCTAGTTTGAATGGTTGTGTAATGGATTGATATTCTTCTTATCTAAATTCTATTTTAATAAGTGACATGGTAAAACTTTAAGCATCTATAAAATCAAGTTTTCCCTAATTACCTTTTTTTTTTTAAGTGTTTCATAAATTTCCCCCAAAAATGCATGTAAAAAAAATAATAAAAAAATGTTTTGAATATTTAAAATTAAAAATATCTTTCAAATTTAATATTAAAAAATGGCTGTCAATTTTCAGCTGTTCACTAAAGCAAACAATATAGTAAAAGTATGGACCAAAACCTTATTTCATAAAATTCAAATCAAAATTTCCTAAGAATCGAGATCTACAGATTCATGAAAATTTAATATTAAAAAATATCTTTCATGAATGAGGTTTAGCATTAAAAAATACTCATCCACTACGTAACTGTCAATTTTCAGCTCTCTCTGTGAACAAAACACTAGAAGGAAGAAATATAGTAAAATTATGGATCAAAACTTTATTTAAAATTTAAATCAAAATTTCCTAAAAACCATTTAAGAGAGGTAAAGATCAAAATTTCCTAAAAACCATTTAAGAGAGGTAAAGATTCTTGTTTTACAAGAATTATTGATCAAAACCTTATTTCATAAAACTCAAACCTAAAACCTTATTTCATAAAACTCAAACCTCTTGCTTCACACAAAGCAGGCTTCTATAAAGAAAATGATTTCATAAAACTCAAACCTCTTGTTTCACACAAAGCAGGCTTCTATAAAGAATTTAAGAGAGGTAAAGATCAAAATTTCCTAAAAACCATTTAAGAGAGGTAAAGATTCTTGTTTTACAAGAATTATTGATCAAAACCTTATTTCATAAAACTCAAACCTAAAACCTTATTTCATAAAACTCAAACCTCTTGCTTCACACAAAGCATGCTTCTATAAAGAAAATGATTTCATAAAACTCAAACCTCTTGTTTCACACAAAGCAGGCTTCTATAAAGAAAATAAATTAAAGAATCAAAGGGGCATTCCGAGAATTGAACTCGGGACCTCTCGCACCCTAAGCGAGAATCATACCACTAGACCAAATGCCCTAGGATGGATAGTGGCTTTCTATAAAACTACTGGTGTGAAGTTCTGCCCTCCCACATAAGTCAATCCAGGTATCCAACCTGCCCGACCATAACACATTCCATGCACACCAAGGTCTTAAATGCAGAATCCCTAAGCTGTATTTTACAGGAGAGCTTTCAGGAAGGTCAATACTAGGCGTGATTTTTCTCTTGCTCAAGGAAGGAATTTCTCCTTGTAGACTTGATCATAGATTTGGGAATGACATTTTTGTTCAAATTCTCCATCCATGTTTTGGTGGGAATGGATCCAAAGCAATGTATGGTTCATTCTGTTGTTCCGTCCACATGATTAGGTAGGAGTGGAGATCATGGAACCAGGATAATAAAACCAAATCAATGAGAATGATTTATAAATAAAAAAAATGTGTCTTTATTTAAAATTTTGGAAGTAAATAAATAAGGTTAAAAATTATATGTTTTTTAATTTTATGGTTTGTCATCATTTTTTTAGATCTAGATGAATTGGTAATTCATCTCGATTATTTAGGCAAGATCTAAGTTCGAATTCTGCTGGTTGTCACTATAACCCCTAGGTTAGTAGCAAGAAACTTATGACTTAGCAAGGGTCGAGACGTCCCAAAGCCAACTAGGGTGGAACCTCTATCCTAGGGGGTATCTACTCTTCTAGCCTTATCACAATGGGCCAACATGTCAAGAATAGGTGATCTTTGTTAAATTAGGGTCTTGGAGTATGACCTAAAATTGTTTTTTGCTTAGCTAAGTGCTCATCTTCCTTGGACATAAGGAAACGGGTTAGCGGCCCAAGAGTTATAAGCATTTGACAAGAGTGAAAGTCTGTCCCAATACTTACCACCATCGAATCATTCCAAGTGGTGTGGTTTTCCTTGAGTAACGGTGATGAGTGAACCGACATTTGCAGATAGCAACGAGTGATGGTTGTCCCCACTACTGAATGACAAACAAATTATGATAGGTTTTCCCATTGTTCTAAAAAAGGTAATCTTCGTCAAATTTGCAATTTTGGATTGATAAAATTGTTATTTTAATGCAAAAATGGATATAGCACACTCAAATGCCCGATTGCAATTAGATTGTGCAATGTTGAGATTTGATATTTGCAATTCTATCAATCCAAAATGATTCTCATTAGATGTTAGACCAAAAATCTTGATTTTCCTTCTAATTATTTTGAACAATGCAAAAAGAGCCAAGAGCCAATTTGTGGTGCATTTGATACAAGGAAAATATGCCATGGAAAAACTAGTTAGACTCCAATATGAAGGTATACATTTGATAGAAAATAAAATATGCATTTCTCAATGAGAATGAGAATGCTTTATAAATAAAAGATATATTGTGTGCCTTAAAGTAAAACCTCGGAAGCAAACGACAAGGTTAAGCATTCTATGTTATCAATCTTTTCCGGTTTGTTATCACTAGAATCCTATCAAGTAATCTTTGCCAAAATTGCAATTTTGGATTGATGAAATTGTTTTTTAATGCATAAATGGGTTCAATGCTCTTGAATACCTCAATTGCAATCAAGTTGCGCAATATTAACATTTGCTATCTACAATTCCGTAAATCCAAAATTATTCTTGTTCAATGTTAGGCCAAAAATGTCAATTTTCCTTCCAATTATTTTGAATAGCCGTAAAAAAGCCAATTTATAGAGATTTTAGGCCATAATAGAAATATTCATATATGAATTCGAATTTGAATACAATTCAATACGAGGAAATATGTAACGAAAAATCAATGTAGCTCCAATACGAAAATATACATCTCATAGATACAAAAATATGCATTTTGTTTCACATTTTAGAAGAATTTCAACGTCAAGAAAGTTCACTAAAGAAAATAAAATAATTCACTTGTCGAAAATTTTGCCCATGTATTGATCTGTAAACGAGGGACTCGTAATCCACTCACTTCACCAACATAGATCCTCTGCGGAAATTGATTCATTCACTACAATCCCAATTTAGAATTATTTACAAGTCTTGTTCTTGGTGTTTGGTTGTCTTTGTAAAAGGGAATTCCTTTACCAATCAGTGCTCTAAGCATAAATAGCTAGAGCCAGTCTCTATTTGTGATGTCAATGGAAACAACTTTATATTACGAGAACTCAATCCAACCTCAATGAGAATGTCATCAACAATTGTGTTTCATGGTCTCTTGATTGAAAAACAAGGCAATGGGGATTGGGTAGGCACTTGTTTCTAATATAGTAGCCAAATATCAATGTTTCCCAATTAAAATTCATATTGAATTCCCACCACATGAACTACACTTTGCCGTTCCCACATTCTTCCAACACTTTACTTCTCATTAAACAAAAGGAGTCATTGTGACTATTCCCAATTAAAATTCATATTGGCTTCCCACCACATAGACTACACTTTATCGTTTCCACATTCTTCCAACACTTTCCTTGTCATTAAACAAAAGGAGTCATTGTGACTATTGTTCAATTTAGAGAAGAAGAATATAATGTGCACTCTCATCCACAAAGTTAAATCCAATTTTATTTTATATCCTTTATGCTAGAACAACAAGGAGATAAAAGGTTCTTAAATTATCAAGGAGAGAAGCACTCTGTAACAATCCAATTTGACTTCTTAATGATCATAAATTATTAAGTTAAATTAAATTAATTATTGAAAAAATTATATGTGAATCATTTGTTATTTTATTATTAAAAAGGTAGGTGAAGGAATTAATGGGGGGATAAGGAACGTGAGTATTAAATGGGGGAGGATTCAAGAGAGGGGATAAGAAAGGAGGTTGGGGCATGGGAGAAGGGGAATCGAGAGAAGAAGAGAGCAGGGGAGAAGGAAATGGGGGAAATGGAATTGGAGAGAAATTGGAGGAAGATTTAGGGCTAGTGGACTGGTTGTTGGGATTTTAGGCTAGGGGGCCAAGGAATCTAATTTCTTGGATCTTGGGAGCCAGAGAGGCTCTGTTCCTAGCTGGTTGGGAGGAAGCAGTTTCAAGCAGGCACTTTCAGGAAAGCATTCAGGCAAACACTTTCAACAAACATTTTCAGCAGGACGACCTTCTTCTTCAAGAGGTAATTCTGAAATTATTATTTTGTACTAAATTCAAAAAGAAATTCAAGTTATAACATTTATAGATATACTATGTGATGTTTAGATTTTGTTGTTAAATCTTGCAACCAGAAACAAAGAAATCCCCTATCATGGTAAAACAAAAATATAGATTTACTCTAGTCTTAAAGTCTTTATGGTTGTTACACACTCCAAAGTATGAGATGTCAAACCAATAGCAAGTACAATTTATTGTTGTGGCAATTATAAAAAACAAGCTTCCACTCATACTTTTAACACACAACAAAGATCACACACACACAGACACATTCTTCTCAAATTATGAAGTGCCAAGAATGAAGCTTTCACAGGTAAATGCAATGTCCTCCAAGTTCCATGTGCATAAACTCAAATTTGAACATAACTGATCCATATTGGATCATTGTATTATTTGTCATCTATGTTGATGCTTTCAGAGTGGAAAAAATTGGAGGAATAAGCTCGCAATATCATTTTAGTGGTAGCTCCTAGTTTTGGAAAATTGGTTTCTAGAACCTTTCAAGGCCCTTTTGAGGCATTAAACGATGTTTTTTGGGGTTTTGGTGTCCAAAACTTCTGCACACTCCCATGATGGTGTTCTAGAGTCTGAGACCATTCCAATAGTGCAAACTATGCGTCAATCAAAATTCGTATGAAAAATTTATGCCTCCCGCAAGTTGACCTATCTTGTTGACCACCTTGGTATGAGAGGATGCCATGTCACCCCCATTACTCAAGAATATGGGGCTAGCCACATGACGAATTTCAAGAAGATTATAGAAGGTTCAAAACCCTACCAAAATTGAGGGTTGAAAAAGTAAAAAACCTACCTCTACATGACTATCAGGCTATGCTAAATACCGAGCCACTAGGAGGAGAAGGGGTTCCTTTCTATGTTATTGTATTTTGTTCCATAACAGCGCCAAACAACTGAGAGTGGGAAATTATAGAACATAACATAGGGTGACGCAGAAGAAGTCTTCCCTCAACGGTCCACCCCCCTGCTCTCACCAGGACCTTCTCTAAATCTCAGCCCGAAGAGTCAAAGGACTCTTCCGACTCCTCTCGGGAATTTCCGTCACCCACAGGATACCCCTCGGAGATCTCCTCTTCGTGTATCGGAAGATCGGGTCTCGCGATATCGCGAGGCTCGCAACACTGTTCTCGTGTTACTCAAAACACCGAGTCCCGAATGCCGACGAGTCAACGATCAACGACTTCATGTATCGGG
>ML783935.1:616504-632487 GCA_009831015.1 Picea engelmannii | reverse complement strand
CAACAACAACTTGGAGGAAGTGACTTCATACAAATATCTTGGAATTGATATTCACCACAAGCTCAATTGGAATTATAGCATTGAGAAAATGATTATTGGGGGATGGAAAGCTTATTATGGGCTTGAAAACAATTGTAAATCAGATGATCTTTGGAGTTGGGATAAGAAGAAACTCCTCTTTGAGACTCTTGTTACACCTGTGATTCTTTATGGATGTGAAGTCTGGAGCTGTAGTATCTCTCGTGAATCTTGGAGAAAGATAGAGCAAATACAAAATAATTTTATAACCTATAATTTCAAAATGAAAGGAAATACACCCTATCCCATCCTCCTCGTAGAAACAAGCCTCTCCCCCATTGAGAGCATGGCTATGACTAGATACCTAATGTATAAGAACAAGTTAAACAACATGGAAGAAAAGAGACTACCTAAAATTGCTTCAAAATCAAGTCATAACCACGATTGACACAAGCGAGGATGGCATAAAGATGCTCGGTCTTGGATAAACTATTGGGGAATCATGGAAGAAACCATTTTGCAGAATAAAGATACTATTAAAAAAAATGTCAAATCAAAATTTAAGGCAAAAATGTGGTGTGATAAAGAGTTAGAGAAAAAACTAAAATTAAAGTATTATAAAGATGTAATCAACCCTAATCTAGAATATCAAAATTATCTATCTATTTTGCCAAGTGTAAAGAAAAAAACAAAGCATTGCTAAGATAAGAACAATTTCTCACGAGCGCCATAGTGAAACTGGGCATTGGTCAATTCCTAAAACGCCATGGGATGAAAGACTGTGTCACCTTTATGACACTAAGAAGGTTGAAGATGAAAAGCACTTTCTCTTAGATTGTCTAGCCTATACCCATATTAGATCTCATTTTCAAAATATTGATCACACTACCAACCTTCCTAACCTCTTAACTCAACAAAAGTATGGTGATCTTGGAAAGCTTCTCTTAATGCTTTTCGAGCATAGAAACATAATTCTAAAGAATCACAAGTAATCACTTACCCTCTTAAGGTCCTATACACCAATTAGGTCTTAGAGGACGTTCATCATCATCATCATCAACAGTTCATATTTATTTTTAATTTTGTTTAAAAATATTATATAGTTTGAGTGTTTTTAATGGTTAAGAATATGTGTTTGGATATAGTTGGACAAAGAAATTCCTTTGTCCGACAAACAAAAGTGTCTCATATATCCATGACTTAATTATTATTATTATTATTATTAAATTAAAAAAAAATAACATTTATTTTATAACTTTAAAAATTAATTTAATAAATAAATAAATAATTTTGAAACTAGAGAAGTTTGTGTCTTGTTTTGGGTTTTTATGATATTGGGTCCTTTTGTGTATCATGGAGAGAAATGGTAGGGCTCCTTTTGAGTGGTTGCAGTTATTAAAAAAAGGAGGCAAACTAGCATCCGACATGGAAGAAGAAGAAAATTATTCAGGGCAAAGTCATTTTCTTGGGGTAGCTGGGATATCTATAGAGTATGAGTAAATGAAATGATTTTTTTTTGTTAAATTTTAATAGTGGTATTGGAATTATGTTCTTCCCAAGGTTTTGGTGAGTGGTTTTGCATTGAAATTGTGTGATGGATTTGACAATTGGTTTCATGTTGGCTTTGCCAAGAAATAGAAACTTAGATAAATATTAGTATATAAATTTGATTGGAAATGTTGAACACATTGAAATGTTAATTTTTAAATTTTAATAGTGGTATTGGAATTATGTTTTTCCGAAAGTTTTGGTGAGTGGTTTTGTATTGAAATTGTGTGATGGATTGGACGATTGGTTTCATGTTGGATTTACCAAGAAATAGAACCTTGCAATAAAGATTAGTATACAAATTTGATTGGAAATGTTGAACACATTTGATTAACACATTTTAGAAATGATAAAGATTAGTATATAAATTTGATTGAAAATGTTGAACACATTTGATTAACACATTTTAGAAATGCCAGTACCACTTCCTTTACTGTATGATTTAACATGGTGGTGGCGTGGTGAAGACGGAGAAAACACACGAGGGAGGAGGTGTAATTATTCGTCCACTCGTCGTGGTGCATACGCGAAGCATAAGTCAAGAAATGCCACTTCCTGTACTGTACGATTTAACATTGTGGAGCCCGTCACATGCAAAGGAAAATAAAGTTTTTTTTTTTCACCTGACATTTGATTATAGACTGAGAGAGAGAAAGAGATTGAAGTGTAATTATCTATAGAGTCTGTGAAAGTGTAATTATTGACAGAGAGGGAGAATAGGGAGTTTTTGGGTGGTGGTGGTGAAGATCGATAATATAATATTTAGTTGCAAGTTTCGAGAAGCAATAACTAGTTTGTTGTATAGCATTCAATGTTGTGGTAGGTGGTATATACATTGTCAAATATATCAAGGTGATCTAACAGTTTATACACCAATAATCATAGCATTGAATGTTGCATAGCAATCTCCCAGCCAAAAGTTTCAAGGAGAAGGCAAAGCAGTCCAAAGTCAACAGGTAACATGGCTTGCAAGGTCATTTCATGCACAATGACTTAGGCCACTTTTAGTACTGTGTACAACTCTTAAACTTGTTGATATTTAGATAGACACTCCACTAGGTGGAAAAAATATTTTCATTACATTGTTTTTTTTATTTAATATTAGATTATTATTATTATTATTAATTTTATTGAAATATTATAGTTTGTGATATTTATAAAATGTACACTTTATTTAATTATTTTTATGTGATAAGTTTTTATTAAGATTATTATTAATATATAGGAACACAAATACTCATCCAAATAAGAAAAGTGACTTATTTTATGTTATAATAGAATAAGTTTTTATTAAGGTGGGAAAACAAATACTCATCCAAATATGGGAAAATCTCTAACCTCCCTACTCTATATTTCACTCCCTACTCTATATGAAATAATATTTTAAAAAAAAGTTTCCAAATCTATATCAAAACATGATCAAATCAAAGTTTGGAGGACCTAGGAGATTAGTATTTGAACAAGTCATCAATATATACCAAGATCTACCATGCCATAAATGAACCCCATACCTTGCCCAATCATGTACATGACAAGCTAGTGATTAGAGAAGTCACCTATTAGGCTATCCAAAGATTAGTTTGAATGCCAAAAATAGCTATGCCCAACTTATTTGATCACCCCATACCTTGCCCAATCATGTACATGACAAGCTAGTGATTAGAGAAGTCACCTATTAGTCTATCCAAAGATTAGGTTGAATGCCAAAAATAGTTATGCCCAACTTATTTGATCACCATAGGGTAAATTCACGTAGATGGGTAACACTTTCGTGACAATATGATCTCCAAAATTCCAAAAAACATTGTTTTGACCGAACTAAAATTATTTTTCAACCGAAAGATACTTTTTTCAGCCGAACCCTGGAATGCCAAATCGAATAGTACAGTGACGATGCTCTCGATTTTCGTGTAGAAAATTAGTCGGACGGATTTTTTCCATCCGGCAATATGTTTTCAACCGAAAGATATTCAAGCCAAAAACTTCTTTCGACCAAAAGAATATTTCGGCCGAACTATTTTTTCGGCCGAAAACGTCTTTCGGCTGAAAAAATGTTTATATATTAACCGCACATCGCAAATGTAACATTTTTCTCAACTCTTCCCGATTGTGATAGTGAGTGATTGTGAGTGGTGTTGGCGCGGACGTTGTGTTGGCGGGTGCTCCTTCGGGCGGTCGTGCTATTGTGTTGGCAGACAGTCGGGCGGGTCGAGCTTCAGGTAAGCCCAAACCCTGTAATTTTAATTTTTAATTTTAATTGTAATTTTTAATTCCATTTGTAGTTTGTAATTTTTCATTTTAATTTATTTGGTGGCCCTTGTAGCCAAGCCATGGGCACGCCAATGGCTTGGCCACAAGGCTAGCCCCCCGCGACCAAGTCACAGTCCACTGGACTGTGACTTGGTCGTAGGGGGCCAACCCTATGACCAAGACGTGAGCATGCCAAGTCACAGTCCAGGACAATGATACAACAACATTTATAATATAAGACCAGAATTCTTATTGAGAGCTAAGCCAATATTTTCAGCTTTCTATGCCAGTTGAATTTAGAAAATGGATTTTCATCTTATTGAAATATTATATTTTCACCTTCAATTATTAGTATAATTCCTACAACAATTCAACTACTTTTGTTTCCTTTGCTCAACATGGCTTAAATTTTAGGAATTTTTACTGTCGTCAAACACTTTTTGTTGAAGTTCTACGTATGTCTCCCTTTGTAATATTTGTTTTGAGTCTTTGAAGTCTGTTTGAGTTTAAATGCTTTTGTTTTTAGAAGAAAATATATATCAGTGTTTAGATAATTTGATATACTATCATTTTGAAAACAATTTTAATCTTTGTTTAGTTGTCTTCTATTTTTGTAACATAGGATAAGTTCCGAGTCTTTGAAGTCTATTTGAGTTTAAATGCTTTTGTTTTTAGAATAAAATATATATCAGTGTTTAGATAATTTGATATACTGTCATTTTGAAAACAATTTTAATCTTTGTTTAGTCGTCTTCTATTTTTGTAACATAGGATAAGTTCTGACAGTTAAAATGTCAATAAGTTTATAGAGTTTTCTAAATCCATAATTATGCACTTCTACCATTATTTTCAGCTTCTTTGTATCCCCCTTTCAAAATATCACCAGTTTTGCAAAGTCTTAGAATTAGAAATAATGACATGCTTTAGATAAAAACAATATTTTTATTAAATATTTAATCCTTAACTAACTATAATATTTATCATATTTATCGAGAAGATCCCATGCAGTATGCCACCCAACCATCATATATTATACACTATAACAATTAAACTATGCATGTTGGAAAATATGGAAAATATATTGAAAGATCGAATTTCAAAACAAAACATCCTAGAAAAGCATTTTCTAGATAACAAAGATAATGTAAGAATATCACCTAAACTACTCCATTAGCATCATTGTAGACATTGCCATTTGGAACCATCAATTTTGTGACAATTAAGACTCACTCAATTGCATCTTCTTCAAAATATATACGCCATTAAAACTCACATTACTATTTGTAGAAATAGGCTTCATTACCACCATAAATTTTGTGACAATTAAGACTCACTCAATTACATCTTCTTCAAAATATATATCCCTTTAAAACTCACATTACTATGTTTACAATAGGTTATGATGCACTTACATTTGAAATTATTGTCATGATTGCTCTCAATCAACGTGAATTTCCACCTTATAGGACTATATTTTATCTAGATTTCTAACTCCAACAAAGCCTCACAAATATTACATTTTCTCCACCTCATCTTAATTTATATTAGGAATACGAACAACCCTCATACCCATCCCATGTAACATGACAATAAAGGAATTAGGATAAAAACTCAATGACATAAACAATGCTAATGGGAAGTTTATCAATGACATATAATCCATGTTCATGCAAGACCTTCACCTCGTTGTGATTAAAACATGTTGATGTTATTAGTGGGTGTGTGAGGTTATGAAGATTAAACTATTTGTTTTGGGGATTCTAATGCATTGCATTATATGTGGTCTTAGTGGATCCAACCATAGGGAACTTTTAAGGAATCTTAAAGAAATGTTCTAATACGTTTTTTTAGTGGATCCAACCATAGGGAACTTTTAATGAATCTTAAACAAATGTTATAAGGAATATATATGTGGTCTTAGTGGATTCAACCATGTTCAAAGAGTATGAACATGCTATTGAGTTAATTTTGGGTAGTTATCCACTCAATGTTAGACTTTATTGCTTTCTATATTCTCAAAAGAGTGAGACAAAGTAAATGGTTAAAGACATGTTAGAAGTTGAAATCATGCGCCTCAACAAGACTGTATTCTCTTCTCTAGTGATCTTAGTAAAAAAGAAGGATAAGTCTCAAAGGATGGTCCTAGACTATAGGGAATTTAATAAATTGCGCTTAAATATAAGTTTTTCATTCCTACCATTAATAAATTATTAACTTGTATTTGTAATCCCCTTGCTTGTTGGTTTTCTGAATTGATTTCCTTTGGCGAACCCAACTTCTGATTTCAATGACTTCTGTATGTGGGTTTTATTGATTATTATGAAAAGATTGTGGTTTTATCTTCCATCCCTTATCCCTTTAGTCATCAGTCTGTGCCTGAGCAGTCAGCCAGGAGCCGAATCGACGGTCGTCACTTCGGTGATTAAAGACCTATAGATTCAAATTCCCTTCTTTTATGTGCATGGATGATGAGTGAATGATAAGAATTTTCCCTGCTGTCTATCCCTTACTTATCTCTGAGTTGATTGATTCATGGCTGAATGTTTAGTCTTTGCGCCTTCTTATGAACGAGTACCTCTACGGCTTGATTGATTAAAACATTGATTTCTCTTTGTGTTTTTAATTGCTTGAACTTGGGTACATCTATGCATTTTTATTGATAAACTCTGCATTGTGAATGATAAACCTTTGAGATGAATGACAATCCCTTGGCGAACCCAACTTCTGATTTCAATGATTTCTCTGTGTGGGTTTTATTGATTATTATGAAAATATTGTGTTTTTATCTTTCGTCCCTTATCCCTTTAGTCATCAGTCTGTGCATGAGCAATCGGCCAGGAGCCGAATCGACGGTCGTCACTTCGGTGTTTAAATACCTATAGATTCAAATGCCCTTCTTTTCTGTGCATGGATGATGAGTGAAGGATAATAATTTTCTCTATTGTTTATCCCTTACTTATCTCTGAGTTGATTGATTCATGGCTGAATGTTTAGTCTTTGTGCCTTCTTATGAACGAGTACCTATGCGGCTTGATTGATTAAAACTCCAATTTCTCTCCGCGGCTTGATTGATTAAACTCTTATTTCTCTCTGCGAATTGCCCTAATAATCTCAACGTTTTGATGATCACCTTTGCCAAGTCACAATCATTTCAAACGTTTTGTATTTTATAAAAATTTCATTAAAATTTCAAACCGTCCAAGTTTTTATTTCAAACGTTTTTTATTTTATAAAAATTACAAATCTGTAGGAATTAAATTTATAAATCCATTTTTACATATGTAATATTAGAGTATCATAAGTTATAAATATTATTTTACAGATTGTTGATTTTGGAATTCCTTGTTGTACATTACTGTCTATCTTATAATTTGTAAAGGAATATTTGTAAAATATACATACAATGTAAATTTTTTAAAATATACATATTTAAATTTAATAAATATACTATAAACATACATATTTAGACATTAATAAATAATTTATAAACATACATATTTAGTCTCCCACTCTGGTGTTGTTTTGCAATTGTAGTGACCCTTTGACTAAATGAATAATTATAACGAATACTTCATTGTGGATAATAAAGTCTAATATAGACATAAAAGAGTTTACAAACTGCAACAAAAACCTTCACTGGTGACATGTTCTCATACCATAGGAAACCACTCAATGTTTGGGAGAGCAACATGTTGGTTGGTCATTCACCATTCTAGACTTAAAATAACCCAGATGTGAGTAGTTTTGATGGATTAACATATGGATCAAGTGAGACTGGTACCTGAATGACCTGGTACCCCTAAAATCTAAAAACTATTGGTGCATTGTATTTGCCAAGAACTTGTAGAAGTCAAACCTTATGAAGATTTGATTCTCGGGGTGTGACAAGGATACTAGGAAATAATATGTTACAATGTAAACATACTACAATGTAATATGTCATGACATATATTACTATATAACATATTACATTGTAATATGTTATAACATATTACAATGTAATATGTTATATAGTAATATATGTTATGACATATTACATTGTAATATGTTATGAAAAATATGCATTAATATAGCACAACAAATAGAAAACAAACAATGAAACATAGGTAGTATATTCACTGTAGTCATTCCCCAACCTCTAGAATAGATACACTTGTGTAGATTTGGTTTTTCCTTGAAATTCATCCGATCAACATTTAATGTAATATGCTTGGCGTTTTAGTCAACAACTGACTGAATTTCACTTTTTTTCAGTCTCTAGAACAACCAAATTCAACACTCACTTTCGATATGGCTTCTTTTCCAAACCATAGACTCTTATCATAGTAAACTGCTAAAAAAGGCATAACACCTCCTTTTGGATAATAAAGTCTAATATAGACATAAAAGAGTTTACATACTGCAAAAAACCTTCACTTACCTAAAAGAGTTTACATGATCTCTTACCATAGGCAACCACTCAATGGTTGGGAGATCAACATGTTGGTTGGTCATTGAATGAGAACAACTGATAAACGACATCAATATTTCATGTCAAAGCCTCATTTACACAAGCATTTGAGCTAATAGATCATTAACCCTTGTTAATGATCTATTTCCCTTTGTATTTACACAAAAATTTAGTTGAATATGAGCTTCTATTGATGGTGATGTATTACCCTTTGTATTTACACAATAATTGGAATCACCTGGCCAAGTCCTGATTGTCCATGGGGTTTCTGACAAGATGGATCTACCAAAATGATTCAAAGGCCATTCTCAGCCCCTGTATCAATGAGGTCACTGGAAGAAGGCCGATAAGAATATAAACAATGCTTTATAACCGCATATAAATGCATTTTGAGCAATGTCAAATCATCTAATCATAGACACTTAGTATATAAAAAGGTCCGTCATAAACAAAATTCCAACAACTTGCAATCATATAATACATTTTCTCTATTAATGTCCCCTCCAAATGTAATACATACCTATTGATACTTAGTGCCATTGATTTGTAGATGGCAAATTTCTTCCATCCAACCAAACATGGCGTAAAGTTAATCGTTGATTTTCATGGACTATGCTCCATACATGTTGGATGCATGAAATCTGATTGCCCATATAGATAATCGCTACTCTGTTACCAGACTTTGACCCATGTACTATTGGTGGATTTACCAAGGTTATTTGTGCTAATATTAAAGAACCAAGATATATTTGAAATGGGCATGCGTAGTGGAGTTATGCATCACCCTATTATAATTGTGTCTAACATAATGAACATCTCTATTAATTTTTTTTTCTTTTTTTTCTTCATAATTTTTGTTGGTCAATGTTGGAGATATTAACGTGTACTTGTCTTGTGCTTAACTTTTTATGAATTTCCAAAGGATAGATATTGAGGAGAGATGTCGACATGAGAATCTCCAAACATTCCTCGCAAATGCTCCAGGCTCTCCCAACAAGGAAGAAGATAAACTCCTTCTTCGACTGAGACTCTGAGTGACCAACAACAATCTCATCAGAGGAGATTTCCAAATGAGTATGTGAATAGATCAACTGTAGAATGTGCTCAAGCAAGTGCTATGGATGTAACCTTATTATATAGGTTACACATTGATACTCCTACACCTGAGAATGTAGGGAATACCTCAGGACAAGAGAATATTTCTGGTAATTTTCTTTGTGTTTTTTTATTTTTGTTGTATTTTTGTGTATTTAAATTTATGTCAAATTAAATGTTATAATTACTTTCAAATGTGTGTAGACAACGAGTTTAGAGCAAGGGACGATAATGAAAAAGAGTGGTTGTCACAAATATTCTAATGTTGGTGCAGAGTGTGAAGGTTGATTTAAAAGGCCGCGTTATCAAGAAACAAAAGATTACACACCTACGTCCACCTATCCTTTGAGTGCTGGTGATGAACTTCCCTGGGAAGGGATTACTGAAGCAATGACCCTTGAGAGATGCTCATGTTTTAAAAGGAGGTTGGAAAATGATTTGGTGATCTTGAAACTCCCTCAGGAGAGCAAACAAAGCTTGCATATTGTTTTGCATTCATTGCAAAACTTTATGGACGCATATCAAAAGATAGGGCCAACCACTGATAGTTTTGTTGATCTAATGAGGCAACAAAAGTCAGAGGTGATGGGTCCTGATAAATAGGAGGCAATAAAAAATAAAGTTTCAAAAAAAGATGCAATTTCGATGTTCAACTTCAAAGATGGGCTAAAGAGGAAGATGTTGAAGGTGCAATATTTTAATCACCCTGACATTGCAGGATATCTGTATAACATATTTTTGGAGGCATATGAAAAATTGCCGTGGAACGATGAGGTTCCAAACTATTTTGCAAGACACCTTTATGCATAGTTTTTCTTGGACATGCACCCTAATTATACTAGTCTACCGTCTAATTATTATGGGACTGGTAAAGGATAGACATATGATCGCAAAGGGGCATACCGAAATGCAATATTGACGAGGCCTCCACAACCTTAGTACCTCGCCCAACATGGGTATTTGTTTCACATTTAGAGTTGCCAGCTACATCAGAGGTTGGAAAAGAGGCTAGGAATGCAATCGGGGAAAATTTGGAAGCGATTTTTTATGGTGTTGATGTTGGCATGAAGTGTCAGCGAGCAGAAGCCAATTCCCAAGCCACATTTGTTTATAAAACATATGTGAAGTTAGATACCATGTCATTAGAAGATGTTAAGGAGTATGCAAAATTTTGCCGTGATGGTTGGAAGAAGGTCATTCATAATGATGACCCGGACAACAAATTGATATGTATTCTAGTTAGTAATTTTTTTACGTATTTTAGGATAGTTTACTTCTAATTCTAGATTTAGATATCATTACATATCTATAGAAATAATCGAGTTGTTATTGTCATTAATTGCAGTTTGGAGATATGTTAAATGAATCTTCAGTAGATAGGGGACTTGATTCCACAAGTTTAAATTTGGATGGGTTGAATCATGTATGTGTTTTCTAATATCCACAGATGAACACTTTAGTTGTCCAATCTCCAATATTTTGAAAAAGAGATCAACAACATTTATAATTTTGTATAAATGTGAACACATTAAATCCTAGATTTAGTTCTTGGTTGTGTTGTTCATAGATCCCTATTCCATCTCCTACTACTTGGGGAGGCTTGTCTCAATTCTCATTAAGAGAGTTTGAAGAGGGTGGGAGTTCACAGGTACCATTTAATGTGTTATAGTAAAATTAAATTTAATTTTCAAATTTTCAAATTTTCAAATGTGTTATATAGAGTAATGTGGAGAAGAGAGTACCTGAGAGTGTGCTTGGGAGGAAGATTGAGATTGAGGAGGAAGCAAATGAAGCACCCAGATTTGGGAAGGATGTGTCCATTCAGGATGATTCATAAATGTATGTTTTTTACTTTTATCAAATTTTTGTTTTCTCTAATTTTTAGTTTAGCCTTTCATATTCAACGCTTTGATCAATTATTTTGAAATATATAGAACCCTTAGATAAGATTATCATTGTCTTAAATGGTGTACATTCAAATTTATTTAAGGTTAGATCATGATGAAGACCTAATTTTGAACTGAACATTTGATTATTTGAGAACAGACTCTATCTCACGTCAAAAAAGTGAAAGTTTCTAAATTTTCTTCGTTTGCATTCCTTGCTTTCTTGTCCAAGAATGGTGTAGTATGGACATTTGTGTTTTCCTTCTTGCGAGGGTATTGTCAAACTCTTAAATAAATTGGTTACTAATCACAAAAACCAACATTCAAGTAGATTTACAAATAAGCTATGCATATGTATATGTGAGTTAGCTCACACATATTGTATATGTGAGCTAGCTCACACATAATTTCAAAGAGCATTTGATTATATGTAATATGAATAAATCCCAAAGATGAAAGATTTAAATGGTTTTTGAAGAATGACTTAATATATATGTGTAGATTTGTGTTTTCTTCATGTACATGAAAGATTATATGAGAAAATATATTTCACCGTAGAAAGAGGAGATAAGTATTTTTCGGAAGAATAGTTTTTAAATTGGAGATTTGTGATTTTTCATAGATATAAGTAGTTTTTTGGAAGAATGGCTTAATATGAAGATTTATGAGTCCTTTAATTTGAAATGACATTATGGAATTTGATTATATGACCACTGCAGAAGAGGAGAGAAGTATTTTACTGCTAAGGAGATTAGTATTTTATTACTGAGTAAATAAGATCAAATAACATCACCTGGGATGAGAATTTCACCTGAAGGATTTGAGACTTTATCCACAAGGAGAATTTCACCTGAAGGATTTGAGACTCTATCCACAAGGAGATAAGTATTTCATTGGAAGAATGACTTAATATGGGGATTTGTGATATTTCTTCATACACAGTTCTATATTTATTTTTAGATTATTATCTAACTCTAACTCACAATTTTTTTTTTACCAAGAACACAATTTTTCTCTTTAAATATTAGATAAGATTTTACAAATTGTTTAAATCATGTATGCTTAATATGGAGAGTAACTATCTTAAATATATTTAACCATGGTTGGATATGTTATTATTTCTTATTGTTTATTTAGTTACAATATATATGCTAATATGTGTTATTTTTTTTATTATTATTGCTTTTTATTGTTATAGATGTCTAAATTATATTTGGTGAAAAATATGTTTACAATATATTTTGTGGGAAAGAGTATGTTGGAGGATGATACTTAACTCTTTTGGTATGTATGTCAATTTTGTTTTAATCACAATTTTTGAATTTTGTTTTATTTCGCATGTTTGAATTGTAAATTTTTAATTTTTGAATTCTGTTTTTTTTGCAGGTATGAAGTGATCCATCTTAAAGCGATGGCTTAGAGTCCAGAATTTTGGAGTTAAATGTCTTATTTTTTGTTATCATCCTAAACTAGATGCAGAATCTATGTATTTTACAGTGTAACTATTCAGACTTTGATTATATATATTTCATAATTTTGGAATTCAAAATATCAATTTATTGTCTCATTTTTGATTTCTTGATGGAAAAAAAGTGACAAAGTTGTTAGTTATGAACTAATGTTTTGTGATTCACTTGACTTTAGGCAAGGTTGTATTAATTTACTTAACTTTGTTAGAGAAGATCTATTAATTACAATAAGCAATTTAATTCTAATGATTAAAACTTCTAAATAAGTTTAAATGAAAATCAACTTAATCATCAGAATGAAGATACTGGTATATATATGATATTATTATTGAAGTTTGATTACAAGTGGAAGAGATGTTTAAATTGTTTTTAGTTGTTAGAATATTAATTTAAAAAATGAAAAAAAAAATTACTATTAAAGAAGTCAATGCTCTCAAATCTAGGATAGAAGAGATGTTCAACTCTTCTTTGATTAGTGCAATAGTAATAAAAATAAAATTCTTAAGATAGAAGAAATATTGTTGGCCCTTGACTAAGTTTTGAGGAACACTTGGTCATATTTGACCGTTTTTGGGACTTCGACACCCTGTCAAAGATCAAGCGCCAGGCGAAGTAGAGATCACGGGATCTCGGTCCACTTTTGGGCCACTTTTTAGGGTTTTGGGTTAATGTAATGGGAAAGGGATGTCGGCCCGTGGGTTTACCCACGTTTAGGCCTATTTTCTAAGTATAAATAGATGTCTAGGCAAGGTAGGAAGAAGTCGATGGATTAGTGCTAGTAATTGGATGTGGATTGTAAATGCTCTGTGCATGATTGTAAGAGGCTTGCAGGGCTAAGTGAAAGTTGTTGTAGGAGGTTGTGAAATGCTTTGTACTAAAGTGCAAGGAAGAAGGATCTAGCGAGTTGCATAGATCTTCTATCCTGTGCGGATTAAGGATTGTTGAGGCTCTATGTTGTAACTGCTTGATCGAGATAATATAGAAGAAGAGTTGGTGGACGTAGCCCCATGGAGGGGGTGAACCACGTAAATCTGCGTGTCATGCTTTGTGCTGTTACTTACATGTGGTTTCCCTCTCTTTCTAAGTGCCATGGCATGTTTAGATAGATTTACTTATGCTTTGTGCTTATTAGATGTGTATGAATAGTAGATTTGATGTGTATGAGGATGCTTAGTGCTGATCTACTAGATTTGATCTGTTTTACTGTGTTAAGTGATGAAATACCTTAGATATAAGTGAATACTGCGATGTTATGTGTTATCTGCGGAGTGAGATAAGGGTTAATTCTAGGTGAACTATTGATGCTAAGTACTCTGTAAGCGATATAATCACAGATCTGTGTCCCAGCTAAGGTTGCAGACACTTGAGTCCTGTAACCACTCCTGCCTCTACCTTGAGTGAGACTTCATCTGCTTCACAGGTGTTGCTGAAAGGGTCGGTAGTTAGGGTTTTGTTGGTGAGTTGTTGTAGCGTTGAACCCTGGGTCTACCCCTGTGCCAACAAATGGTTCTGTTGCTAAGACTTGAAATTGTGATTGTTGGGAACTGAGGAAGAAGAAACTTTCTATGAAAGAAAGCTCTGTGTGTAGATCTGTTGTCCTAGTGCGCAACTTTTTACTCGACCTGTCAAGCTTTGTGCCAGGAATAAGGTAATATCTAGAGAAAGGAAGATCATATCTAAAGAAAAGAAACGAGATCTGAACGCTCTGTGCTCTGAGAAAAGTAAAAAATGGAAATTTATGAAAGAAAGAGGTAAGATCTGCAGAAAAGAGGTAAGATCTGTAAGCTTTGTGCTCTGATAAAGGTAAGAATAGTGAAAGGTTTTAGATATGGAAGATTTATTCTCTGTAGAAGTAAGATAAGTGAAATTTTTTGTTTCTAGAGTATGGATCTAGGTATGATTGATAGATTCTGTCCTAGCTTGAAAACTAGGGCTTTGATAGATGAAAGAAAGTTTGATATGAATATATCTGATAAACATAATGATAGATATGTTATACCTATGCATAGAAAGAATGTTTGGACTGGAAAATGGATGCAGGATCCTAGAAAGAAGTTTTTGCAGGCTAGCTATCATGATCCTGGTGCGCAGTACAAAAAAAGTTGGGGATCATTTAAGAGAAAGAGAGGATTGACCCTGTGTTATAGTTGTAGAAAACCAGAACATCTTGCTAAGGAATTCCCTGGGAGAAAACCTAGTTGCCTCTGTTGTAAGGATATGGACCATGAAGTATTGGATTGCCCTAAAATGATTGCTAGACTTGAAAAGCTGGATATGGAGCAAGCAAACCCTGAAGGAGATCAAGAGACTAAGATTATAGAAGAATCCCAGAAAGAATCAGAGATTATGTTACTGAAAAATGAAAGAAACCTTGAATGAACATAAAGATGCCAGTTTGTCAGAGATCTTCAAATAAAAAGAGAAAATCGAAGTAAGAATAGGAGACTTCGACATTGACTGTGCTCTGGATGAGGAAACACAGATGAACATTATGACAGAAAGCACTTGGGAAACCTTAGGAAGGCCTGCTATGGTTCCTTCACTAGGAAAAATAGGGTTGTTTAAAGGAGAAATGGTAACCCTATGTGGTAGGATTACTCGGATAGCTATGAGTACCCATGGAGCTTCGACAGAGGAAGGATTCAAAGTTATTAAATTTATTGAGGACCGTGCCCCATTTCCAGCTTTGTTAGGCAAGATCTGGATTGAAAAAGACCAGATTCGTAGAAAAGAAGAAAAGGAGGCCCTAGAACAGAAGAACCAATAACTCATGGAATTTATGACTAGAAGGATCGCCTACTTGATGGAAGAACAAGAGAACAGATCTAAGCTATTGGACACCAGGGACTTGGACATCGAAGCTATAAGAGCATTAGAGGAACCACAAAAGACTGAAATACCTAATCCATATGTTGAAGGAGTACTACCCTCGGATATGAAGAAAGAATCTCAGCAATGCAAAGTGACTATGTTGAGAGAAGATAGGAATCAGAACGGGAAAAGACCGACCGAGTTGAAGATTACCGGGAAGAAGGCTAGAAAATTAAGTAAGAAAAAGGCGAAGATTGAAAAGTTACAAGAGATGCCAGGTGGAACACTGCAGAAGGAAAAATTACAGGAATTGAACTTTGCCGAGATATCAAAACAATGACATATGGCACTTCGCCGTGGCGATGCAATCTAGCCATTGGACCGATATACCTGTTTGACTTCCACCTCGAACGGTTAGAAAAGCATTAAAGGATCACCGCCAGACCGTTGGACCTC
>ML783935.1:573394-616454 GCA_009831015.1 Picea engelmannii | reverse complement strand
CGAGATATCAAAACAATGACATATGGCACTTCGCCGTGGCGATGCAATCTAGCCATTGGACCGATATACCTGTTTGACTTCCACCTCGAACGGTTAGAAAAGCATTAAAGGATCACCGCCAGACCGTTGGACCTCACCATAACGGACAAATCTACGATAATGGAAGCTTCATAACCGTTGCAAGCAGACCGTTGACGAATTTCCTATTTAGCTCGTCGCGCCGTGCCCAAAGAACACTTTTACCAACTGAAAATTCGAAGCCTGCAGAACTAGTGTTTGTATACAGTGATCATTACAAGAAGATTGTTCATCCTAGTGAAGTATCTGAGATCATTATGCCCCGATTATATTTTCCTAGTGCGTATGTCCGACGAGCTCACCGCAGTTGAGGAATCTGTCACAGAGGTCTTTCTTGATTTAATGACTGAGAGAGTCATGTCGGAAAGAGGAATGTCCACCGGAGTCCAAGCATCATCGACGAGAGGAGTGCAAGCCTCCTCGTCGACTGCTCAAGCAGGAACATCTCGAGCTGACACAAAAAGAAGAACTAAGCATAAAGATGACATAACTAGTGCGAAGTTGGTTCCAACCATCCTACCAGCTTACATACCCCCTCTGAGCGGTGCGATCAACAGAGATAGTGTCCCTAGAGACTTTGAATAAACCCTAGTCACTGCATATCTACCGAAAGGAGTATGCACCTACCGCGCAGATCAAGACAAGGGTACAATGTTGAAGTTTTGCGACTTCAACCTGGGGGACCGTAAAGTTTACAACATGCTTGCCCCGTACAAGTACTTAACCAGAACCAAGGGAAAGAATTCAAAGATTATCCCTCAACAATGGACAATGAACCTCGCACAGTCCACGTTTCTCAACGTTATGAAGATACCACACTTCGACAGACACCAAGAGGTGAATGCTTGCGTGAATCTTTTGCTCGCAAGCTACCATGGAGGATACTTATGGCTGAATCGTCACATAACAATTGATCCAACGTTGATCAACTAGATCACCATGATTAGCATGCAAGGCCCTGATCCCCAAGATTACTATCCTGGAAAGATCGTGGACCGCGCTCTTGCTCAAAAGATCAAAGAAGCCTATGGGGATGTTGAAAAAGGAGCACGAGGTTACAAGGTGAATTCTATTGAAAGGGGCGCAATGGGCCTCGCCTGTCAACTGATCGCAGGGAAGTTGGTATGCAAGAATCGACCTACACAAGTATCAGGCTTTGTAGCTGACCTCGCAGGAAAATGTGCCGAGGGATTACAGATGAATTGGGCAAAGTACCTGGTAAACCAGCTAGAGATTGACTGTAGAGAAGCCTAGGATCAGGGGCATGAATTCCATTTTAGATGGCTTCTAATACTAATTGTGTTTGTTGCATGGGAGCTACCGGAAGGCGCAACCTTCCCGGACCTCAACCCCTTTGAGCCATTAGCCGCGAAGTTCAGTACATGGTGGTACTCAATTGACATGAACAAGCAATGGAAATCGAATGTCGTTTTCCACACGTATTATAATCAATTGAAAGTAACCATAAGGGGTGAACCTCACATAACCCCGAACACTTTACAAAGGTTCCGACCTCTGATAAAGTTCAGCGTGGATCACCACTTTATATACCTAACTCCACGCGCCGATGAGCACTAGGAACAACTTCAGTCTTATTATAAGATGACAGAAGAAGACCTAGAAGAGATCGCCAAGGAATGGTTGGCGGACCTCCTTGTTGCAACATATACAACGAACATTTCAGACATCGACAACCCAGAAGCTGCGCAGAACACACCTGGGCCCAGTAAGACAAAGAAGACGAAGAATCCTGAAGAGGTTCAGGATGTAGATAGTAGATCTGTAAGGACGACTTCCGTCACACCATATCAAGGAGGTAATGTCGAAGACCTAGAGGAAGTCAAACAGAGACCGGAAGACAAAGTCAAAGTTATAAAGAAGAGAAAAGGGTCACCTCTGAAGTCTCCCTCCCGGAATAAATCAAAAGAAACCATAACTAAGCTGCATACCATGCTCACTCTAGATGATTTTAGTTTCCTCCTCGCAACTATGAATGAAGCCATAGAAGAGATAACAAAAAAACAGGAAGTGAAGTAGAAGAAGATATATAACAGGATTGAAATTGGGCTCCAAAAAGTGCAGTAGGCACTCCAGTCTAGCTGCACAATCTCTACTGTGCCTCTGCCAGAAGGAACAACAGAAGTGTGAGAAGAATCAGTTCAACTCCGCAAGATTGCTGATACAGTCGAAGTACGTGTTCGACACGCATAGGAAGAAAAAGCACAGGTTACTCAGGCCTTAAAGCAAGCACAGGGGGAAATCATCGAGCAACGCCAAACTACGCAACAAGCGAAGGACACTCTCCAAGTTAAATTTGATGAAGATAGAGCGAAGATCCAAAAAGAGAAAGAGTTGCTCCTCGCAAAGCAGATTAGGATTGAAGAAGAAGTTAACAGAGCATTTCTCTCTATGACCGGCTTAGAACAGAAGACAGAGGACCCCATAGAACACCAAGTGATGAATCTTGCTGAAGTTATTTAGCAAATTCAACAACGAGTCGTGGACTTAGAACTTCAGACCATACCACAGACCCCACAAGAAGTGTGTGACCAATGAGAATTGAATGCTCAGAGCGCAGTCGAGAGGATTAAAACACTTGTTGTAGAATGCAAACAGTTAAGTAGCAAAAGCATGCATATATATGAACAACTATCCGAAGACCCAAAGTTGAATAAATTGGAGTCCCAACTTCAGGAAGTAAAGAAACACACAGATACAGTACAGGCGTAGCTCAAGCTCCTGTCACCCAATAAGAGGATGAAGAGATCCCAATGACAGCGCACCGCCCAACAACGCATTCTTACCACGTAGAATAGAGTGATGGAAGTCACCCAGAAACTCCAGCCGAGCCAGGAGGCAGCCTATCTATTGTTTGAAGAAATTGAAGGCCAAGGAACAATACTAGAACAAGTAGTTGTTACAGTCGTGCAATAACTGGAAGGACCTATCATCAAAGCGTCTATTTAGGAATTCATCGAGCAAGAAGCAGTATCACAGAGACAAGTCGAAGTAGCTCGAGCCAAGCTCGAGATCTTTGAGGCAAAGTTACACACACCTGAGTGACTCAGGATGAGTCACAGGTGAGTGTTGGGGGCCTGTTCGCCCTTAACCAAGTTTTGGTGAACACTTGGTCATATTTGACCATTTTTGGGACTTCGACACCCTGTCAAAGATCAAGCGCCAGGGGAAGCAGAGAACACGGGATCTCGATCCATTTTTGGGCCCCTTTTTAGGGTTTCGGGTTAATGTAATAGGAAAAGGATGTTGGCCCGTGGGTTTACCCACGTTTAGCCCTATTTTGTAAGTATAAATATATGTCTAGGCAAGGTAGGAAGAAGTCAATGGCTTAGTGCTAGTAATTGGACCTGTGTGATCGGATGTGGATTGTAAATTCTCTGTGCATGATTGTAAGAGGCTTGCAGGGTTAAGTGTAAGTTGTTGTAGGAGGTTGTGAAAGGCTTTGTGCTAAAGTGTAAGGAAGAAGGATCTAGCGAGATGCACATATCTTCTGTCCTGTGCAGAGTAAGGATTGTTGAGGCTCTGTGTTGTAACTACTTGACCGAGATAATATAGAAGAAGAGTTGGTGGATGTAGCCCCAGGGAGTGGGTGAACCACGTAAATCTGTGTGTCATGCTTTGTGCTATTACTTACATGTGTGTTCCCTCTCTTGCTAAGTGCTATGACATGTTTAGATAGATTTACTTATGCTTTGTGCTTATTAGATGTGTATGAATAGAAGATCTGATGTGTATGAGGATGCTTAATGGTGATCTACTGGATATGATCTGTTTTACTGTGCTAAGTGATGAAATACCTTAGATCTAAGTGAATACTGCGATGCTCTGTGTTATCTGCGGAGTGAGATAAGGGTTAATTCTGGGTGAACTATTGCTGCTAAGTACTATGTAAGCAATATAATCACAGATCTGTGTCCCAGCTAAGGTTGCAGACACTTGAGTCCTACAGCCACCCTTGCCTCTACCTCGAGTGAGACTTCATCTACTTCGCAGGTGTTGCTGAAAGGGCCAGTAGTTAGGGTTTTTTTGGTGCGTTGTTGTAGCATTGAACCCTGGGTCTACCCCTATTCCAACAAATGGTTCCGTTGCCAGGACCTAAAACTATGATTGCTGGGAACTGAGGAAGAAGAAACTTTGTACGAAAGAAAGCTCTGTGCGTAGATCTGTTGCCCTAGTGCGCATATTTTTACTCGACTTGTGAAGCTTTGTGCCAGGAATAAGGTCAGATCTAAAGAAAGGAAGATCAAATCTGAAGAAATGAAGTGAGATATGAATGCTCTGTGCTCTGAGAAAAGTAAAAAGTGGAAATTTCTGAAAGAAAGAGGTCAGATCTGCAGAAAAGAGGTAAGATTTGTAAGCTTTGTGCTTTGATAAAGGTAAGAATAGTGAAAGGTTTTAGATCTGGAAGATTTGTGCTCTGTAGAAGTAACATAAGTGAATTTTTTTTTTCTAGAGTATGGATCTAGGTATGATCGATAGATTCTGTCCTAGCTTGAAAACTAGGGATTTGATAGATGAAAGAAAGTTTGATATGAATAGATCTGATAAGAATAATGATAGATATGTTATACCTATGCATAGAAAGAATGTTTGGACTGGAAAATGGATGCAGGATCCTAGAAATAATTTTTTGCAGGCTAGCTATCATGATCCTAGCGCGTAGTATAGAAAAAGTTGGGGATCATTTAAGAGAAAGAGAGGAATGACCCTGTGTTATAGTTGCAGAAAACTAGGACATGTTGCTAAGGAATGCCTTGGGAGAAAACCTAGTTTCCTCTGTTGTAAGGCTATGGACCATGAAGTATTGGATTGCCCTAGAATGATTGCTAGACTTGAAAAGATGAATATGGAGCAAGCAAACCCTGAAGGAGATCAAGAGACTAGGATTATAGAAGAACCCCAGAAAGAATCAGAGATTATGTTACTGAAAATGAAAAAAACCCTGAATGAACATAAAGATGCCAGCTTGTCAAAGATCTTCAAAGAAAAGGAGAAAATCGAAGTAAGAATAGGAGACTTCGACATTGACTGTGCTCTGGATGAGGAAACACAGATGAACATTATGACGGAAATCACTTGGGAAACCCTAGGAAGTCCTGCTATGGTTCCTTCACTAGGAAAAACAAGGTTGTTTAAAGGAAAAATGGTAACCCTATGTGGCAGGATTACCCGGATAGCTATGAGTACCCATGGAGCTTCGACAGAGGAAGAATTCGAAGTTATTAAATTTATTGAGGATTGTGCCCCATTTCTAGCTTTTTTAGGCAAGATTTGGATTGAAAAAGACCAGATCCAAAGAAAAGAAGAAAAGGAAGCCCTAGAACAGAAGAAGCAAGAACGCATGGAATTTATGACTAGAAGGATCGCCTACTTGATGGAAGAACAAGATAACAGATCTAAGCTATTGGACACCAGGGAATTGGACGTCGAAGCTATAAGAGCATTAGAGGAACCACATAAGACTGCAATACCTAATCCATATGTTGAAGGAGTATTACCCTCGGATCTGAAGAAAGAATCTCAGCAATGCGAAGTGACTATGTCGAGAGAATATAGGAATCAAAATAGGAAAAGACCGACTGAGTTGAAGACTACCGGGAATAAGGCTAGAAAATTAAGTAAGAAAAAGGCAGAGATTGAAAAGTTACAAGAGATCCCAGGTGGAACAAAGAAGAAGGAAAAATCACAGTAATTGAACTTCGTCGAGATATCATAACAACGACATATGGCACTTCACCATGGCGAAGCAATCTATTCGTTGGACCGATATACCCATTCAACTTCCACCCCGAACGGATAGAAAAGCATTAAAGGATCACTGCCAGATCGTTGGACCTCACCATAATGGACAGATCTACGATAATGGAAGCTACATAACCGTTGCAAGCAGACCGTTGACAAATTTCCTATTTAGCTCGTCGCGCCGTGCCCGAAGAACACTTTTTCCAACTGAAAATTTGAAGCCCGCAGAACTAGTGATTGTATACAGTGATCATTATAAGCAGATTGTTCATCCTAGTGAAGTATCTGAGATCATAATGCCCTGATTATATTTTCTGAGTGCGTATGTCCGACGAGCTCACTGCAGTTGAAGAATTCGTCACAGAGGTCCTTCTCAATTTAATAACTAAGAGAGTCATGTCAGAAAGAGGAATGTCCACCAGAGTCCAAGCATCATCGACGAGAGGAGTGCAAGCCTCCCCATCGACTACTCGAGCAGGAACATCTCAAGCCGATGTAGAAAGAAGAACTAAGCATAAAGACGACATAGCCAGTGCGAAGTTGGTTCCATCCATCCTACCAACTTACATACACCCTCTGAGTGGTGCGATCAACATAGATAGTGTCTCTAGAGACTTTGAATACACCCTAGTCACTACATATCTACTGAAAGGAGTACACACCTACCGCGCAGATCAAGGCAATGTTGCAGCATTGATGTTTTGCGACTTCAACCTGGGGGACTGTAAAGTTTACAACATGCTTGCCCCGTACAAGTACTTAACCAGAACCAAGGGAAATAATTCGAAGATCATCCCTTAGAAATGGACGATGAACCTTGCATAGTCCACTCTGTTCAACGTTATGAAGATACCGTACTTCGGCAGACACCAAAAGGTGAATTCTTGTGTGAAGCCTTTGCTCGCAAGTTACCATGGAGGATACTTATGGCTGAACCATCACATAACAGTTGATCCAGCGTTGATCAACTGGATCATCGGGCTTAGCATGAAAGGCCCTGATCCCCAAGATTACTATCCTGGAAAGACCATGGACTGCGCTCTTGCTCAGAATATCAAAGATGTCTATGGCGATGTTGAAAAAGGAGCGTGAGGTTACAAGGTGAACTCTATTGAAAGTGGCGCAGTGCGCCTCGCCTATCAAGTGATCGCAGGGAAGTTGGTATGCAAGAATCGACCTACACAAGTATCAGTCTTCATAGTTGACCTCGCAGGAAAATGCGCTGAGGGACTACAGATGAATTGGGCGAAGTACCTAGTAAACCAGCTAGAGATTGACTGTAGAGAAGCCCAGGATCAGGGGCATGAATTCCATTTTAGCTGGCTTCTAACACTAATCACTTTTGTTGCATGGGAGTTACCGGAAGGCACAACCTTCCCGGACCTCGACCCCTTATAGCCACTATTCGCAAAGTTCAATACATTATGGTACTCGACTGACATGAACAAGCAATGGCAATCAAATGTCGTTTTCCACACATATTATAACCAATTGAAAGCAACCATAGGGGGGGAACCTCACATAACCCTGAACACTTTACAAAGGTTTTGACCTCTGATAAAGTTCAGTGTGTATCACCACTTTATATACCTAACTCCACGCGCCAATGAGCACCAGGAACAACTTCAGTCCTATTATAAGATGACAGAAGAAGACCTAGAAGAGATCACCAAGGAATGGTCAGTTGACCTCCTTGTTGCAGCATATCCAATGAAAATTTCAGACATCGACAACTTAGAAGCTACACAGAACACACCTGGGCCCAGTAAGATAAAGAAGAAGAAGAATCCTGCAGAGGTTTAGGATGTAGATAGTAGATATGTAAGGACAGCTTCTATCACACCAGATCAAGGAGGTAATGGCGAAGACCTAGAGGAAGTCGAACAGAGACCGGAAGATGAAGTCGAAGTTATAAAGAAGAGAAAAGGGTCACCTCCGAAGTCTCCCTCCCAGAAGAAATCGAAAGCAACCGTAACTACGCTGCAAACCACGCTCACTTCGAATGACTTCAGTTTCCTCCTCACAAATATGAATGAATCCATAGAAGAGATAACAGAAAAGAAGGAAGCGAAGCAGTAGAAGATATATAACATGATTGAAATTGGGCTCTAAGAAGTGTAGCAGGCACTCCAGTCTAGCCGCGCAATCTCTACTGTGCCTCTGCCAGAAGGAACAATAGAAGTGGGAGAAGAATCAGTTCAACTTCACAAGATTTCTGATACAGTCGAAGTATGCCTTTGACACGCACAGGAATAAAAAGCGCAGGTTACTCAGGCCTTAAAGAAAGCACAAGAGGAAATCATCGAGCAACGTCGAACTACGCAACAAGAGAAGGATGCTCTCCAAGCGAAATTTGATGAAGACATAGCAAAGATCCAAAAGAGAAAGAGTTGCTCCTCGCGAAGTAGATGGGGATTGAAGAAGCAATTAACAGAGCATTTCGCTCTATGACCGGCTTAGAACAGAAGAAAAAGGACCCCGTAGAACGCCAAGTGATGAATCTTGCTGAAGTTATTCAACAACTTCAACAACGAGTCGGAGAATTAGAACTTCAAACCATACCACAAACCCCACAAGAAGTGCGTGACTAACGAGAATTGAATTCTCAGAGCGTAGTCGAGAGGATTAAAACACTTGCTGCAGAATGCAAACAGTTAAGTAGCAGAAGCGCGTAGATATATGAAAAACTATTTGAAAACCCAGAGTTGAAGAAATTGGAGTCCCAACTCCAGGAAGCAAAGCAGCACGCAGATACAGTACAGGCGTAGCTAAAGCTCATGTCACCCATCGAGAGGATGAAGAGATCCCAGGAACAGTGCACTGCCCAACAACTTGTTCTTAACACGCAGAACATAGTGATGGAAGTCACCCAGAAACACTAGCTGAGCCAGGAGGTGGCCTATCTACTGTTTGAAGAAATTGAAGGCCAAGGAACAATAATAGTACAAGTAGTTGTTACAGTCGAGCAACAACTGGAAGGACCTATCAGTGAAGCGATTATTCAGGAATTCGCTGAGCAAGAAGCAGTAGCACAGAGACAAGTCGAAGTAGCTCGAGCCAAGCTCGAGACCCTTGAGGCAAAGTTACCTAGACCTGAGTGACTCGGGACGAATCACATGTGAGTGTTGGGGGCCTGTTTGCCCTTAACCAATTTTTGAGGAACACTTGGTCATATTTGACCGTTTTTGGGACTTCGACACCCTGTTAAAGATCAAGTGTCAAGCGAAGCAGAGATCACGGGATATCGGTCCACGTTTGGGCCCCTTTTTAGGGTTTTGGGTTAATGTAATGGGAAAGGGATGTCGGCCCATGTGTTTACCCACGTTTAGGTCTATTTTGTAAGTATAAATAGATGTCTAGGCAAGGTAGGAAGAAGCCAATGGCTTAGTGCTAGTAATTGGATCTGTGTGATCGGATGTGGATTGTAAATGCTCTGTGCATGATTGTAAGACGCTTGCAGGGTTAAGTGCAAGTTGTTGTAGGAGGTTGTGAAAGGCTTTGTGCTAAAGCGCAAGGAAGAAGGATCTAGTGAGCTGCACAGATCGTCTGTCCTGTGCGGAGTAAGGATTGTTGAGGCTCTGTGATGTAACTGCTTGACTGAGATAATATAGAAGAAGAGTTGGTGGATGTAGCCCCAGCGAGGGGGTGAACCATGTAAATCTGTGTGTCATGTTTTGTGTTGTTACTTACATGTGTTTTCCCTCTCTTCCTAAGTGCTATGACATGTTTAGATAGATTTACTTATTCTTTGTGCTTATTAGATGTGTATGAATAGTATATCTGATGTGTATGAGGATGCTTAATGCTGATCTACTGGATCTGATCTATTTTACTGTGCTAAGTGCTGAAATACCATAGATCTAAGTGAATACTGCGATGCTCTGTGTTATCTGCGGAGTGAGATAAGGGTTAATTCTAGGTGAACTATTGATGCTAAGTACTCTGTAAGCGATATAATCATAGATCTGTGTCCCAGCTAAGGTTGCAGACACTTGAGTCCTGCAACCACCCCTGCCTCTACCTCGGGTGAGACTTTATCTGCTTCGCAGGTGTTGCCGAAAGGGTCGGTAGTTAGGGTTTTGTTGGTGCGTTATTGTAGAGTTGAACCCTGGGTCTGCCCCTGTGCCAACATATATCCAACTTAATTATAGGTTATGTTTATACAATAAAATCTTGAGATAGAAGAGATGTTCAACTCTTTTTTGGTTTGTGTGATAATGATAAAATAAAATGCTCAAATTGATGTGACAATAAAATAAAACCTTAAAATAGACGAGATGATCAACTCTTCTTTAATTTTATCATAGTCATTAAAAAAATGCTCAAAGCTAGAAGAGATATTTACCTCAAAGTTCATATACCCTTAATAAAATAAAATCTCAAAATGAAAGAGATGTTTTTAACTCTTCTTTAATTTTGAGAACAATAATTAAAAAAAAAATATTCAAAATAAAAGAGATGTTCAATTCAACTTTAATTTATATAATGCTTGTAAAATAAAATAAAAATCGGAATGAGTTAAAATTTATACATACCCTTTTTATACATATCCTATTTGGAAATATGGTTAAAAATAGTCAAAACAAGTCATCAAATTTAATACAAGTCCAACAATGAAAATAATAAAAAATAACTCATCAAACTTAATATAAGTAAGCGATCTTCATTAAAATTTATCGGAATTTAAAGTTTTTCTAAGCCATCAATAGTCCCTTATAATGACATGGAAATGGGTCCTAGTTTTGATATGAAGTTATCATTTTCATATGAAAAAACATTGAACAATCAAATTGCAAATAATGAACACATTTATCCTATATGTAGTAAATTGGTTACATGCATTAAAGGATTTGTGTATATGATTTGGATAATTTATAGGATTAAAGTATAATCATCTAAAGTATAGGTCAATTTAGGTTCCCTAGATACAATCTATAGGTTCTTCCCTGAAATTGTAAATAAGGTTAGATAAACTTTATAATTCATGAGAAATAGTAACTTTTCTTAACTGAATGGACCATGAAAGTAAACTAAACTGGAAATGATTCTAGAATCCTAGATATTCATAAATACATGTACTTTCAATGAAAAATAAAAAATATGGAATGTACATATGTCACTTGTTTAAAAAAATCGTAATGGTATTCCATCTTCAATTATTCGTTCATGATCGACTTTGGACTTTTTCCATTTTCTAAATTTTTTTTTTTTTATTATTGAACTTCTATTAACTTTATGCGTGTTGCACATACCAAATGACTATATTGACAACTTGTGACATCTGACTGGTAGTCTTGAAAGTGAACATGAGTATCGGTTTGATGGGTTTCTTGAAAAAAATATCCTTTCATTACAATGGATCCTCTTTCATATATAAAATCGTTATCATCAAAATCTTCTAATAGCCTCATCTTTTGTTTTGTGCATTGCATCAAATAATATTTCACGTTTTCAGTGTTGTCTACAAGTGCAACCATGGAAAATACATCTCTTGCAAATAATTGGATATATTGGACAACAACTAGTTCGTGTTAGATTATCACACAAGTACATCTACAAGTTATTTGAAAAAAATTAAACATAAAAATTACCTTCTCTAACAAGATTAAAAACTCCATCGCCATCAACTGACACTATGGTTTCATTTGATTACATCTCCTCTAATCTTGCAAGTGGCATTTTCTCTTTTATATTAAGTTCGGTATGTCTCCAAGCTTTAACATATTCTGCATTTTCATTTTCGCAAATATCTATGGATTTTGTGTCCTCTATGCAAACTAAACAAAAACAAGACTCATTTCTTCTATCAAATGCAAACACATTTTGATAACGTTTTGTTTTAATTGAATGTATTTTTCGTGTCTCATGTATTGTATTGGCGTCATATGGGATTGATCTATTTACATCTTGGATTCCAACATACCAAAAAAACCCGCACAAGACAAGAAATTGTTAACTTGAAATCTCTCAAGAAAATGATTGAAGATTGAATATAAATTTGAACATGTTCAAATAAAAATATCATGTGTACATGTGTACATGTGTAACATGTATACATAGACACACCTGCGCACATCCCTTGACGGATTATATTCATGGCTTAAATCCATTTTTCACCATTCAACAGCTTGTTCAGTGGATTCAAATCGATTGGCATGAGGGTTCATCTGATACCTTCGAAGTGCTCATTTTACACATGCCCCTGCACCGTCATGCTTTCCTTTTCCATGACTAGTCTCAAATAAATTCCAACAATGTGTAATGTTTGATTTTTTATGAAGACGACATAACCAATAGAATGATCGTGAATATTTGAACTGACTCGCACACCCATTTGACCATATCCAATGTCGATCGAATCTGATTTTTTGTTCTTTCAATGAATCATAAAATTTATCAAAACAATGTTGTACATAATGTGTGTCGTGTGCTCGATCATAGCTTATATAAAAGTGATATTCTTTAATAACATGCTGATTGTCGTTGGTTTTTTCTATGTTACCAAGAATCCATTGAGCATGTCTATATAGAACATGGACAAATATCATGACTTGATCAGAATGATAATATTCACTCTGTATTTCTTTTTGTGCAACGAATGTGTAATTCTCTGCAAAATCAACTACAGACAAAATTGTCCCTAGTGGAAACACTTCACGGGATTTTTTGAATTGTAGGTCTTGCCATCGAGCTCTATGTGAATGCTTGGTGTATTTATAAATTTCTTCCTCAAACTTCTTCAAAAAATCTATCACACATATTTTATCTACTTTCAAATCAATCCTTTTGGAAATAACATTTGAAGAATGTGGAGCCATGCTATTGATATATTCATATCTCTTCCAATTGACTGTTATATTAGAAAATGATTAATCATTCATATCAATATGATAATTTGAGTGAAACAAACTTATATTTCCACAACGATCACATTTCTTTCCACCAACACATTTTTTTTTCGTAAAATAAATCATCACCTTCTCTTTCACATAGAATTTCATATATAAAAGCATAGAATGTGGAAGGAGGAGGTGAACTTGGCCATAAAGTTTTACCAAAATCCAAAAAAGTGTCGTAATACAACTCAAATTCCACATGATAATGACAACAAGTGTCATGAACAGTGATGGGTCTAACAAACCATGGTTTTTGTTGCACAAATGTATTGATGAAAATTTTAACTTCTTTGTACTCTTCTTTGAACTTATTGAACAATTCCATTTGTGACATTGGTAATATATGTTTTGGATATTCTTCATATTTTTTTCGTGCTATTCTTCGTTGCAACACATCCCTTGTATGTGGTGAAACACGAGATTCTGCCAACCAACAATTATGGGCCAATTCTTTAACATTTTTTGCAAGTCTATCTTTGTAGGGTTGTTTAGAAATCACTGTCCAACAAACTAGTTCATCATTTGCATCTATTTGCAATCGAAATTTTCTATGTTTGTGCAATGTTTTTCTTGACGTTCCCATCGTTTTTTCCATGTGTTGTGTCAAACGATATTTTATATTGCTAGATGAAACAACGACTATTTGAATCGCTCTACGTACAACACTGACATATTTTTTTCGAGATTTTCCAAAAGCTTTTAATACACTAGTTATATTGTCAAAGACATTCTGTTTCACCTTTGTATCTTTGGTTGACTTTTGAATACCCAATAATGATGTAGCTTCTTTTAACTTTCTTGAATTTATTAGACAAAGTAAAACTTGAGCTTGTACTGTTATTGATTCATCTTTGAAAAAAATATTATACATATTCTTAGTTCGATATCTTATATAATGCTTAGCTTTTTTCTTTCCAAATTTGTCAGTATCAACATTTTCTAATATTTCATCATCAATGTTGATAGATTCTCCTGCATATTTCAATTTAAAGTTTATATTAAAAAACAAAACCTGAACACAAATTCACTAAACTATGTATACAAGTGTTCATCTTGTATTATCTAAATTTATGTACATACCTATAGGTGATTTGTCTTCTGCTTCAATTTCGGTTTCAACGTATTCTTCGATATTATGAGACAAATCTACTTATATTTTTTGAAAAACATCAAATTGTAATTACAATCAATTATATTAAACAATATTTTAAATTTGAATTCTATACTTTTAATATAGACAATATGTGCATGAATACCTGGTTGGACTTCTTCTTGTTGAAAATCTCTATTTGCATTATCATCGTTTCTTTCTTCAATATTTGCACGTTCTCATTTCTTTCTCCAATAATGCTCTTTCCTTTGTTGGTTATGGAGAGTATCATCTCGAGTGCAATCAAATTTTCTCTTGTGCAAACTTTTGTTTCCCATGACTTTTATAGTAATCTGTAAAATATATGTTCAACAAGGACTTCACGTTGAAACAATGCTCAACATTTATCTTTCAACCTATAAATTGTTCTTCCAATAAAAACTTGAACAAACATCAATTACCTTATTCAACAAAAACCAAAAAGATGATTCAAAACTTTGTTTAGGTGCTCTAGAAAACCATCAAGCAAGCGATGAATTGTGTTAAATGTGTTTGGCCGAAAGCGTATTTATACGATTTGGCTCGAAATGAAACGATACGACGTGTCTTTTCATTTTTTCCGACTGACGAAATTCACTCAACCATCTTTCGGCCAAAATAAGGGTTTTTTGGCCGAAAACCTTGGAAATTGTTTTGTTTTGACGGTCTCCGTTAGAATTTAGTCTTTCGGCCAAAAGAATATTGTTTCGAACGAAATATTCTTTCAGCCAAAAGAATATTGTTTCGGCCGAAAGATTCTTTCAACCGAAAAAATGAAATTGGAATTGAAAATAGAAACCAGAGAATTTCCCCAAGCTTACCTGAACTTTGGGGGTTGCGGACTCCTGCAAATACTCAGAATTTGGTTTCGCAAATGACACCAACATTTGCAAAATTGAATCTACTTTCAATTCCTATAATTTGTTTTCATTTTCATTATTTTTATCTAATTTTATTTAATTTTAAAAAAAAATCACTGCATAATATTTGCAGCAAACATTATGATTCAGTGAAATGAAATATCCGTATCTCTAAAAATACACAGTGAAAAATTTATATTCATAATCCTTATACTGTTCTTTTCAAAAGGGTATTTTTATATTTTATTTTTAAGTAAAAATCAAAATAGATACAAGGTGGAGGAAAACATGTGTCTAAAATATGCAACGTTTTCATCTTGGTCAACTTAAAAAAATTCTAGAAATTATAATATACATCCCTTAGATTCAAAATTATAGTCATAATACAATAGAGTCTCTATAGATTGTTGCAGTATGTTTTGTTTGTTAAAAACATAAGTTTAATAATAGACACATTGTTGGAGGAAAAAATAACTCATTATCATTCCTTTCATGTTTAAGGAACATATTGTTAAACAATTGTTAAATTGACATATCAAATATTTATAAAAAAAAATTGAAAAATAGTCATTGGAAAGCTAACAACATTCTTCACAAGTTTTGTTTTTACTGTAAAGTGAAATTCTAAATAAAAAAAATAGTTTTGTATGCCGGAAGTTGAAGAACTAGTGAAAATACATTTTTTTTCTCATTAAACAAGCAAAAGTGTTACCCATCTTCATGATTTTACCCCATAAGATTATATGTTATATGGTTTATCAAGTTTTGTCTTTACAAGAAAAGAAGAAGAACCACATAATACACCATGGAAGTAAGGGTAGTGGACATAAATGATATGGATCCAATGGCCATGGATATGGTCAAGGTCACCATAGCACAAGAAAATGAATCCAACATCCTTAAAATGACATGAGAAATGGATGGGTATAAGAAGAAAATTGAGCACTTTAAAAATCAATTAGAGTACTACATAGCAGTGGGGGTATCATAGAGGTGATTTAATGGAATATGCACTTGAAATCCATGGTGACTTGACCTTGGTACAAAAGGGCTTCTACAAGACCATATTAGATATGCAAGATACCTACAAAGAAGCATCAATGCTTTCTAATAGATTACAATAATGGAAACATCATGAGGAATGATCACAAAAATGCATGGATCACCTAGCTCAATGGTAGCATGAATTTATCTAGGCACCCCTTAAGATACAATGTTTAAGCGAAAAGAAGATAAATTGGATCAACATGGGGCTATTTTACTGGAAGGTTACAACTCATATCCTAAATGTGGACATCAATAAGCTGATTAATGACTACAATGAGTACTTAGAAGATGCAACAAGAATAGCACAAGAATGTCACCTACCAACCTTTAATATAGACAATGCCTTTGTGCCTCAAGCTAACAGAATGGAAAAACTTAGTGGGATCCAGACTCAAAAGAAAAACACTTTATAACTCATCTTTTGCATCAGTAAAATGGTGGCCAAGGATTATATAGAAACTCCTACAAGGGATAAAGGTCTATTATATGTTTTCATGTTTAAATTAGATGAGGGATATGCCAAACTCTAGAATAGCTTAGTTTTTATTCGGGCCCCATTCAAACAACATCACTTTACAAGATCATTTGAGATAAATAAAGTGGACGATGCTTGGAAAGGTTACATACAACAAAGGACAAATGTAAATGATCAAAATTTTGTTGACTAAGCATAGGAGGTGAAGAGTCAGGAAGATAAATTAGTTTAACCTCCCCTACTCTAATTTTGTTTAAAGACTATGATTTGAAGAGGAAAGGAAGATTTTTTGGTATTGTGCCCTTGTTCATATATTAATAAAGAGGCCACTATTATCAATTTCCTAGAGTTGTTTGGAGGCATGCACATATTGCATTTGGTGGTCCATTCCCCTTGTTGTTTGTATTTTCCCCTTTTTGGTTTCATGCCAGTTAGTTCTCAAACACTCATAGATAGGATTACATTCAATGTTAGGTTACTTAAATCCTCCATTTCTCAACCTTAGCTACATTTCATTTTAACTTCATAAACTCAAATTATAGTAATTAGGCCATAATCGTAGAGTTCACCATTTTAATGGAGGGAGGTCAAGTTTGGCCCTTTTCGCTGAGTGAACCTATGAGGTTGACAACAAACATTTGTCTATGTCAATATTTTGGTGCTAGAAGGAGGGCTACACCTTTTTATGGATGGAAAAACACATAGTTTTCATGGATTTTTTTTTAACATGAACGGTCCCAACTTACAACCCAACCATCCAATAAGAGAATAGGACTTCCATGTAAAAGTGTTAAAAACATGTATAAAGATGGATTTTGAAGACATTGAAGTTCAAGTCAAGAATGAGATATCATTACAATTTGAAGTTGAATTGCATTCCATTACATATCCTTTGTTAGTGTGTTGGACCTTGATATCTGGAATAGAAAACTCAGAGAACTATTAATATAAATGTAACTACGGAAATAAAATAACATATAACCAAATTATTCAAGTGGAAAAAATAGGTAAACCTTTTTTTATATTCTAAATAGGAAGCAATGTTCACTTGCCTATTTGAAGGGGACACCTCCAGTTGTGTAGAGCTCCAATATGATATCAATCACTTGGTACCCAATTACATAACTTCAACTGTTATAAATAATTTATATCTATCCAAAACCCTAACCACCTATTGGGCCTTCATTAAGGAGGCTACATCAACTATCGAGTGGGCCTTCTTTAATGAGGACACCTTACATTTATTGATTACAAACTCTAATTACATAATGGACCTTATTTAATAAATATGACCACTATACATTAAGTAACAACATGTTCCGTTAACTAGGGAGTTAGGGTGGGGCCCTAACATATCCTCCCCCTTCAAAAGTAGCATTTTCATCAAGGCTAGATATGTGGAAATTGTTATAGGATCACAAGTAGTTCCCACATGGAATATCCAGGCTACATATCCTTCCTTCGAATCAAGACTTCATGGATAGTGCGCTAGTGTAGAAGACACTCTCTTTTGACCAAAACTACCTCTAGTTGCAACTAAATAGAAATATCTTCATCTAATTCCAGGAGGGTGGTTTGAACTTGATAATTCATCCATATCAATTTCTTCAAGCATGACACATGGAATACTAGGTGGATAATAGAGTGGGCTTGGGAAAGTCAACTTTCAAGAAACATGTCCAATATGTTTGACTATTGGATAGGGTCAATAAAACTTATGTGTGAACTTTTGGTGGCTCTTCTCCTTGAGAAATGTTTTCTTATAGGGATGGATATGAAGGAACAAATAATCCCCTTCTTCAAATTGGTGCTCGAATTGATGTTCATCAACTTGTTGCTTCATTCTATTATGAGCCAATAACAACTTTTCCTTGAGTGTATGGAGAAAGTCATTGCATGCATTGAGGGTTTTCTCCACCCTCTGAACCTTGGATGTGCCTAGTAGATACAAGATAGGTGGTATTATACCACCATTCTACAAGGTTTAGCCACACAACCCATTTTACATTCTCTTCTAAGATAAAACATCACAAATACGTTTCCACACTTATTTACCACTTTTTTTCTGATCATTTTTTTTGGGATTATATGTCACGCTCATTTTAGAAACAGTTGTTGCATCTATTCTTACTCAGAGGAATACCAAGGGTGAAGAAATCCCAATCATTTTAATGAGAAAAACCCTTCATGGTTATGAATTAAGGTATTCAGAGTTGGAAAAGCAAGCCCTAGCTCTTGTGAAAACGACAGTGCACTTTTGAACGCACATACTAAATTCCCATGTCATTGCTTATGTTTCATCCTCGCCAATAAATATGCTTTTGAATCAACAATTGAGAGAAGGAAAATGGGATAACTGGATGGAAAATATCCAAGAATATGATATTGAAATTAAACCTTTAAGGGTTGTCAAAGGACAAGGTTTATGTAAGCTCATTGTAACTAGTGATTATGTGGATGGAATAATTTCAATTTCAGTAGGAGAACCATTGGTTGATTCATAATGGTACAAAGACATTGTATTCTACTTGAGGTCTGAGAAGTTTCCTGTCACCATGAACCCTAAAGAGCGAAGAACATTGAATATGAAGGAAAATCAATATGTGTTGATTGCTGGTATATTGTTCAGAAGGAACTATGATGGTATATTACTGAGATGTGTTGATGAAAAAAAAGCTCAAGAACTAATGAGAGAATTCCATGAAGGAATATGTGGTGGACATTTTTCACCTATTGACACCGCCCATAAGATAATAAGAGTTGGATTTTATTGGCCAACAATTTTCAGAGACTCATATGCCACAATAAGGAAGTTTGTATCATGCCAGTAGTTTTCAGGAAAAATGAAGAGATTTGTGATGTCGTTACAGTCCATAAATGTAGAACAATCATTCTCTCAACGGGGACTTGATGTCATTAGGCTAATAAATCCAAGGTCAAGAAAGGGACACATGTATATTCTAACCACTACAGATTATTTTACAAAGTGGCTAGAGGCAGTGGCATTAAAAAGGGATGATTATGAAGAGTTAATTAAGTCCCTCAAAGATAATATTTTGTCAAGATTCGGTGTCCCAGATAAATTTATCAACGATAATGGTTCAATTTTCATTGGTTCAAATTTTATAGAATTTTGTGGAGAATATATAGTTATTATGGGGAAATCATAAAACTATTATCCACAAGGGAATGGTCTTGCATAATCCACAAATAAGAAACTCATTCAGATATTGAAGAAAACTATTGCAAGAACCAAAGAAATTGACATTTGAAATTAATTGATGTGTTGTGGGCAAGCAGAATGACTCCAAAGGATAGCACTGGGATGTCCCCGTATACATTGGTTTATGGGAAATAAGCAAAAATTCCAATTAGCCTCGAACTCAATGCCTTGACTTTTGTGGTTAATACAAAATATGCAGAAGACAATTCACCTATCCAAAGGAGGATCAACCACTTGTTGAAATTGGAGGAAGAACGAAGTATGTCCCTGAATAGAACCACTCAGAGACAACAGAGTATCAAAAGATATTTTGACCAGAGTGCAAATGTAAATAATTTTCAGAAGGGAGAATTGGTGTTACATTGGAACAAAGCCAAGGAGAAACCATCAATGCGCACCAAATTCAAAGCTCTTTGGATGGGACCATACATCATCGAAAAGATCCTGGGTTTTAATTCCTATATGCTCCAAGACATGAAGGGTAAAATATTAATGCTTCATATCAATGGGAAACATTTTAAAGGTTTCTTCACCTAAAAATTTATCATTTTCCTTGTACATAAATTTATTTTTCAGTTTTTGTATTCCTACCTCTGACTCCATAGCCCAATGGACGAAAGCGCCTGGCCATAAAGATTCTGGATTCTTGACAACCCACAGGGGGTTATCATCCCATAGTTGGAGCCAGTTGTTGAGATCAATTTCCTCTTCCAAAATTTCCCTCCCCTTTTCTATTTTCACAACTTTTTTTTCCATTTTTTTCCCTCATTCCCCTTTTCTTTTCTCCCTTCTCTTTTCCCTTTCTAGTTTCCATACTTAGTCGTTTTTAAAAAAATGGCAGGTTCGCAGGTTGGCAGACTCACGGATATTCACCTCCATCCATATTCCCATATCATGAGTCCGACTGACCGCCATGTTATTATGTACTTAACTGTTTTTGAAACCGCGGGTTCGCGTGTTCAAGATTTCATATTCCAAGTTCCACGATATCCATTTTGCACCCAAAGACCCGTGATATACATTATGACTGTTGGACTTGTCATGGGTACCGAGCTCCTAAGTATCGCATTTCTCCTGTATTGAGTCCGACCGACCGCAGTGCAACACTTGCCTATTTTCGATCGTTCTCAATCGCGGGTTGGTGGGTTCACAAAAGTTCCCAAATTCAAATTTCTCTCGTCTGTCCCTACCATCCTCGTGCTTTTCCCAATACGCATTTAGTATGGTTTAATGCTAATAAATTATCATGCAGGTTCTGTAAATATATTCATTAGTAAGCGAAGGGCTCGAGGAGATTTTCCATTAAATTGCATTAAAGCATGATTTTTGAAAGGTTATATTATTGTTATCTCTCTCAAAGGATTCATTTCAAGTATTATCTAGTTAAAAGAACACTCTCGTCAACCTATGGCAATAGTAGCTCGACAATAGTTCTGCAGTGATACTTTGAATATTTTTTGGCATGAAGACCATAACTTTCTGTGGTCCAGAGCGTATTCTTACTATTCATCTCCTCCTGCTCAAAAATAAGTGATCTGGACATCCAGAATTGCACATGCAAGGTGTGTCCCTAAGGTATTCGACTGCAAAGAACTGGTTTCATGATGCATTGAGAAATACGTACCGAGTCAATGGATTATTCAACTCCAAGACCATTCCCCCATCTTTCTTTCACCGCAAGTGTTCCGTAATTTGTTGAATCTCCCTGATCCAACACTTACCTTCAAAGGAGAGGATTGCAAGGATTTCCTGAAAATACATGACAATGGCCTGGACCTCTTTCCCGAGTTCTTGGAGAATCTCACGACTGTCCTAGAAGACATTACTAGGATTCAGGTCGACTCATTTAAAAACCCCTTTCGGGAAATCCCTTGGTTGTTTACCAGGATGACAGGCCAAGAAAGCAACGCCACCATTTCCCACATGATTCTTTATATTTTATATTTTACAGTTAAAGAACAAACTCTCTTCGATTGGGAAAAACTAATTTCCCTTTAAATCTCCTCCCAATTGTCACAATACTAAAGAGACAAGAAATTCTTCATGTCTTCTTATTTGGTGTTTGCGATAGCATATTGCTGTCAATTTCCAAAATTGTCTATTTGTAAGAGGGTGAACTGTGAACTTGATCCAGTTACCTTTTGGTATCAAGCATTGTGGAGACACAAGGCTTCTTTTCATTTTTATGAAGTTTACAATGATTTCATTTCAGTTTTCAAAGGACTATTGTTTGGTAAAGATACCCCCAGAATATCCGACCAGGAAAATAAATTCTTGGATAAAAAAGGGACGTTAGAGCAGATGGAAAATCACAATGTTATCAGGATTTTATGTTCCAAGGAAAATCCTTCTTTTCTTCCACACCATGTATCTGATAAAATTTTTATTACGGAAGTGTCAAGGCAGTATAATTTCTAGATGCACTTTTTCCATGAGAAATAAAAAAACAATTTATACCCTTGCCTTAGAAAATTGTAGACTTTATATTCAGGAATATAAACAAAATTGATGAGTTTGCAAACCACTTCCACAATGTGAATCTGAAATATGCTGAAAAGATAAAGGGGTTTGACCCTAACATAATTTTCGTAGAATATATGCTGGCAGTCAGATTCAACAAATCATTTATTCATACTATTCTGAGTGAATAAGAAGATAACAACTTAGGTGCTCCTGCTCACAGTGTTGGTGACTTGAAAACAATACTTAGTACTAATGAGTTTTACAATCAGAAAGGAAAGGGTCCTAGTGAGAAGAGCACCCAGTCTTCAGTTGTTACTCCTAAAACTACCTCATCTCGAAGCAATGCTCCAAAGGCCCACCCAACTAGGAAAGTTACCAACAGTAGTTCAAGCGACATAGGAGAAAAAAATCCCCCTCCAGGATAAATCGAGAGCTCACACAAGATTCCTTTGAGAAAGAAGAGGAAAAATGTTGTGCAAGAGGAAGAAGACCACCACATAGAAAATGACATCAACATCTTCTCCCTTGAAAACATGGAGCTTGAGATGGGTATCGAGAAATGTTTTCCCACAATTGATCAGCCAAGGAACATGGCCCACCAAAATTCATCATTAGAGATCATTGAGAATGAGACCTTCAATGAAGAAGAGTCATTTTCTTTCCAAAGCACTGTCTTTGACAGGGAATCCAAGAAATTGATTATTGAAAAAGGTGATATGATGAATAAGAAAGGAAAATCTTGTTCAGAGGTTGACCTAAGAGATATGCGACATTTCTAGATTTCTAAAATTCACAGAGCAACCCGGGATACTTTGGATGATTCCATTGGTGGTCTAGAAGCAGAAAATGTGAAGTTGAAAGAAAGGATATAGGAACTGGAAGACGCCTTGATGCCTCTTCCAGTTCTTACCAGTCCTTTGTCAATAGTCAGAACCACCACACCCGTTGTTAAATTGAAAGGATATTCAAGCCTACTTACATCAACCAAGAGCTATGTAGAAAGGAATATTAAAAAGAGAATGGCATTGATGACAAAGGCATGGGGGGTTTCGAAAAACATTATTTGTTTTGGATCGAGGGCGCATGCCTTCCATGAGTATTTGCAAGATGACCTGAAGAACGAAGAATTTTTTTACCTTGATGATGTACTACCCTTTGGAAACAAAGTCTCTAACATGATAGAACTAAGGAGAAGAGAGGAGGATCTGCCCTCCCCAAGTTGGATATAACAGTTGAAGGCGTGCTTGAAAGAAAAGATAAAAAATTTGAATAATATTGTTCAAGCATGCGACCAAGCTATATCAAAGAGAGAAGAACTATTCAATAGGATAACAAAAATAGACCTAGCCGGAGGTGCTAACGAAGTACAATATCCCAAACTAATTCTCAACTCAATGTTCCTAAGAAAGCAATAGTTTGATGAACAAGTTGAGATTTTTAAAGGGTTGTCAGTTGAAAAGTTCTATGGTATACTTGAATATGATGAGGAAAACATAGACAATTGGCTAGTGGAATATTTCGTGAAGAATTAGGACATTGGGGAAGCATTACATGGTATTTCCATTGATTTGAGAGACTTGGAGGGAGAGCTATTTAACATCAAATCCGGCATGAGATAAACGTGGAACCAATGAAAAGTTATATTGAAGAATGGTTCAAGAAACCAATCGACAAATTGACTAACGAGGGGCAAGAAACAGTTGAGAAGGTTCATGTAACCAATAATGTATACAATAAAAGGACACCAACAAGCAAGTGAAGACACAAGAGACCATCATAGTAAGTTTATGTTGATCACATATTTATTTCTTTATCAGTTCCTTCATCCAGTTACTCCGCTTATTTGAATAGAAAGGTTTGACCGAAGTCTAATAACTTCTCTTTTATTCTTTCCAAGTCTTGTTGGTCTTTTACCACCCACCATCTTCCTTCTACAAGATTAATTCTTGTATATATTTTCTTTATGGTCCGCGAGAGCCCCAATCCCAGTCATAGCGACAAACGCATTTTAAATTTCAAAGAATATGTAACAGACTATATATTTTTAGAAATTTCAAGAGAGCTATTTTGAGATCAGTTTTGACTGTGCTTTGTAACTCTGAGTTTTGAGTATAAAGTATTTGAGATTGATCTATCATTATCTTTATTTGATCTAACCATTTGTCCACTATGTTAAAGTTCTCATATGCATGCAGATCATCTTCTTTTTATTTTTATGTGATCATAAATCTTTAGTTTAAACTATGATGGATGTGAGGAAATTTTTCTTATTTGATTTAAATGTGTGAAAGTGCGTGGTTCCTGGTCATTTCTCAGGAACTTTCTCTAAAAATAGAAAACAAACCATTTTCCTTGTATTTTTCTTGCAATCTTTATATTTCTTTTAATACTACGACGAACTTCTGCAAAGTCCCATATTCTAAAGACCTAAATTCCCAAGAAAATATTAAAGTAAAGAGGAGTACCACCTCTATAAAAACACATGGGGATTTATATCATCACGAGGTTTCCTTTTCGATCCTAACGGATTATGGTTCTTCACTCAATCTCACGATTACGGTTCTTCACAGATTGTTTTAGGTCTAGAGCCTCCTCCTCCCCCGGAAACACCCTTGTAGATTGAAAAGTCGGAACCTCTGCCCCATATTCGGAAAGGAGTACTTAAGCACTCTGCCCACAATCCTAATTCCAGAGCCGCCCAAAACTATTTGATTGTCGAAGATTTTGGCCAAACCACATGCGCGATGTCACCTTTGGAGGTTCTCCAGATGTGTCCTTCACAGAGGAATGCCTTCTTATCTGTGTTAGGATATCTAGACCCGTGTGGCTCAAAGGTTATCAAGTTTGATGTCATGGATGTTAAGCCTCACTTACCTTACCACGTGGCCTTTCAAATCCATGTGGAGTAAACGAAAATCACCATTAAACGTACTATAATTGATGAAGGTGTTGCGACATGCATTTTTTCCCTAACCTATTGGAAAGACATTGGCTCTCTGACCCTGTCTCAATCCATGACTATGTTGACTGCATTTGATGGGCGTTCTTTTCAACCCCATGAGATCCTTCCCGCTTTCTCGGTCCAGTTAGGTGGAAAGACTGTCGAGGTGGTTGATGCACCTCTCAACTACAATTTACTACTAGAGCATAATTGGACTGATGCCATGACAGTCATTGTGTCATTAGTTTTCCGCACTATATGTTTTCCTCATGAAGGGAAGATAGTGACGATTGATCAGTTGTCCTTTGCATACACTATTCCTAGTGCATCGGTTGGACCTTCGGTCCCTGTGATTGATAATTCCCACTAGGAAACTACGAATTTTGGTGTCGGGATGTATTCCTCCTTGATGGGTAGTTTTGATTTCATGGCACCAATTCACCATATTCATTCCATTTCCAGTGAGTCTTCATCATCAATGAGGTTCTTTCCTTTCTGTACTTTGTATTTCAATGATTCTTCGACCCTACCTTCTTTGACTATGTCGTATGAAGTTCAGTCACACATTGGGATGACAATTCCATTGTCAGTAGCAGAAGTTGTGTATCAGGTTGTTCTAGACGCTACTACTGACCCAGATCCTTCCTCCTCGCGGACAGACAAGGTGGATCTAGATTTAGATCCATTATGGGTCACTCAATCATCTTGTTCACATGATTTCCTCGATGATACTTTACCTTTGGATGAAGCCATCTTAGAGGCCATGTCTGGTCCTGACAGACCTTGGGACGATATGCATCATCGATCCTATTTTCTCCTAGAGCTTGTTAGGATTGAACATGATGACTTTAGATCTACCTTGAGTGAGATGGTTGGTCATGCCGTGGTTCCATTAGATACACATGGTATTTATGCCGAAAGAAAACATGGCGAATATTTCTCCTATTGTCGCAATCGACTTCTCTCATACGCCTGGTAAAATCGAGAACGTATATATCGATGCAGATTGTTCGCCTGAAGAAATTCAGATCTACACTGATCTCTTCAAAGAATTACAAGATGCATTCGCTTGGTCATATGAAGATATGTCAGGGATCAACCCCAACATTGTTGAACATGAAATTAAAACCTATCTGAATACTAAACATGTTCGACAACGTCTTAGAGATGTTAATATTAGGAAGGCCCCCACTATTAAGGAAGAAGTACAGAAGCTATTCAATGTTGGTTTCATCTACTCGGTTCCCTTGACCGAATGGGTGTCCAAACCTGTTCCCGTAGATAAAAAGAAAGGAACCTTCCATGTGTGTATGGATTTTAGGGACCTGAACAAGGCCTATCCTAAAGATAACTTCCCCACTCCTTTTATTGACCATATTTTTGACGAGTGTGCGGAAAGCAAAGTATTTTCCTTTATGGACGAATTTTCAGGGTATAATAAAATTCAGATCAAACCCAAGGATCAACACAAGATGGCGTTTATTTTTCCTTGGGGTACCTTTGCATACCAGAAAATGCCTTTCGATCTTAAAAACGTCGAAGCGACCTTCAAACGTGCCATGACCTTTTCATTTCACGATATTAAACATATCGTCGAAGCTTATGTAGATGATCTCGTTGCTCACTCTCGCAAGAGGGTAGATCACTCAACTCACCTTCGACTAGTATTTGAGAGATGTCATTATTATCGTAGTTGGATGAACCCTCACAAGTGCATCTTTTGTGTTAGGTCTGGTCATCTTTTAGGATTCATAGTGTCTGAGCATGGGATCATGGTGGATCCTATGAAGGTTGAGAAAATACTTCGGTTGCCTCCCCCACGCAACATTCGACAACTTCAAGGTTTACAGGGGAAGGCTAACTTTCTGCGTCGTTTCATAGTGAACTATGCCAATTTAACTAAAGGTTTCATGCGTCTTTTTAAGAAGGACACTCCATTCATATGGGATGAGCGAGCGCAAGAATCCTTCGATTCTCTTAAGAAAGCTTTGGTATCGCCGCCTCTGCTGAAGCCCCCAGACTACAATAGAGACTATTAGTTTTATATCCCCGCTTCCGAAGGGATGGTTGGTATGGTACTGGTTCAAGAGGATGATGTGCTCCATGAGCACATTGTTTACTAACTTAGTCGAAACCTAGTTGGTCCTAAACTTAAATACTCTCCAGTAGAGAAGTTTACCTTGGTCATTGTACATGCGGTCCAAAGATTATGGAATTATCTATTACTTTACAAAACTAGAGCAGTTGCAGATATCAATCCATTTCAATAAGTCCTTAACATACGTATCATAGTGGGGAAATACAATAAGTGGATTGTTATTCTGCAATAATATGATCTCGATTTTGCTTCTGCGAAATCTAAGAAATCGCTAGTTTTTGCCGAATTGATGTCAGACTTCCCTAGAATGGATGAGGAAATTTTTCATGACGATTCATTCAAGGATGAACATATTTTCCTTATCTCGTCTTCAGACCTATGGTATGGAGACATTTTTATCTACCTTCAAACCTTGAATCTACCCCAACATCTGCCGAGAGGCGATCAACGATGTATACGTCATTAGGCTAAGAACTACCTTATTATCGGTGACACTTTGTATCGTCGAGGGGTGGATAATATTTTATGTCATTTCTTGACTCACGAGGAAGTTGAAGCTATTCTCAATGACTGTCATAGTGGGGTGTGTGGTGGTCATTTATGCAGGCCTGCGACAACCCAAAAGATATTGTGAGCTGGTTATTTTTGGCCGTCCATTTTTAAAGATTGTGTTAAAGCGGTCAAGAAATTTCACCCTTGCCAGGTGTTCACTCGGAAAATGAGCTTGCACCCAACCCCTCTTCACCCAGTAATCATTGTCGGTCCCTTCACCAAGTGGGGGATGGATTTTATGGACTACAACCTAGCCTCGGTTGGGGGGCACCAACATATTATCATGGTTGTGGATTATTTTACTAAATGGGAGAGGCCATGCCTACCAGTAAATTTGATGGTAAGACCACAACATTCTTCATGTTCAACCAAATTATAGCCCAATTTAGAATCCAAAAAGATATTTTCACTGATCATGGCAGTCACTTTCAGAATGAAATGATGAAGGATTTAGCATCAAAACTAGGGTTTAAACACGATCAATCTTCCCCTTATTATCCCCAGGAAAATGGATAGGTAGAGGCGGTGGATAAATCTCTCAAGACCATTTTGCAAAAACCTGCCAGCCAGATTAAATATGACTGCCATGTGATGCTTTACCCTGTACTTTGGGCATACTGAAACACGATAAAGACTTCCACTAGTTTCTCCCATTTTCAGTTAGTACATGGCATGGAGTCGATTCTTCCGATTGAATGTGAAAACCATTCCCTTAAATTGGAAATTGAGCTCCTAACTAACACATCCAATCTTAAAGAACGCCTTGTGCACTTAGAGCACCTCGATGAGTAGCGTTGAGACGCCTCTACGACTATCGAAGTGAATACACGATGTGTTAAGGTTCAATATGATAAGTTTGTCTTTCCCCGACAGTACACTGAGGGTGACTTGGTTCTCCTTTATGACTAAGCCAAAGAACCGCTGGGGGCAGGTAAGTTTAACCCCATGTGGCACGGTCCTTAAATCGTGTGACGTGTCTTAGAGAAAGGAGCCTATGAATTAGAAGATTATGGGGGGAATATGTTGGATGAGCCCAAAAATGGGCTCCACCTTAAAAGGTATTACGCTTGAGCCCTCAAACTTGGGCATGACCTTTTTATACTAGTGTATCTTAATGTATATACTTATTTATCTTTTTCTTTGCGTCATCGATTTGATTATTGATTTTTCCCATTGGTTAGAAGATTTCAATCGAATATTCAATTTACTTAGGATTCACGGATGGTGCAAGTCGTCATAGGGAGAACATGTCTTCCATCGCTTGGGTCATTTACTCACCTGAGGGTCAGCTATTGTCTTCAAGTGGCATTCGTCTGGAGCCACTAGTGAATAATGTGTCTAAGTATAACACCATTATAGATCTATTACGCGACGCCATTTCACATGGTGTTCCATCTTTAGAAGTTCCCCTGGACTCTGAGTTAGTCGTATCTCATTTGAACGACATTTACCATGTGAGAGATCCTACTCTACTCTGACGATTCCTACGTGTACGAATTTTGGAATGATACTTTGATTTTCTTACTCATAATCACATCCCTAGAAGTTCTAATCAAGTATCTGATGCATATGCTAATTACATTCTAGATTGGAATTTGTCACATAACTAAGTAAAGAAAACACATTCATACATTTATACATTGTAACATATATAAGTAAATTTGAAGACCAAAATTTTACATTTCATCCTTTCAAGTCCAAAAAATATGGTGTCATAGTACAAAATGGGGCTCACACCCTCAAAATACATATATGGCCGGTACATAGCATAATCATGGAATCTATTCCTATGGTGTTGGATGTGTATCATGATAGCACACTATGATGTTTGCAAGACGCTAGAAGAGTCGCACTCACGCACGGGGTACACCTACCACCTGGCACTGCATCGCCTCAGGAAGATCCTCCACTTGAACCATGGGAATCCTATGCGTGAAATGAGACAGGTTCCCCTGCACATTCTATAGCACTCTACCTGCATCCCTGCCTACTATCGCATCTCCTCGGCCCCTTTGTCGATGTCATGGGAATCCCTCTGGTTGTCACAGACCTACGTCTGCATAACAAAGTAATTGTTAATACTTGATACCATACACAAATAATTGTGTTTTTATTTTTCCTTTATCAAAATTGAAAAACACAAAAAAAAATGAAATATATAAAAAATCATTTCTTACCAATATCACCATAGGCGGAACCTGGTGGAAATGGCATGTCAGGGTCCCCTATGTAGTCGATCCCTCTGTAAGGATAGTTGTCAATGGCTATGACCTGTCCGCGCCACCAGTAAAAGAACTCATCATTGTATGGGGTTGGCACCCTACCACCTCCTAGCCGCCTCATCACGTTGGTCCATCGTGACATGGTTGGATCACGCAGTTCGCGTGGAGTGATATCTACTCTAGGGCTCAATCATGTAACCCTCTCAAAGAAAAAACTACAAAGTATGGATGCAAATCCGAAATTATTCATTCGCCCTTGTTTGCAATCTGTCAACTGGCTCTTCATGTTGGCTAGTAGTGAGGTACACCAATCATAAACAGTAGGTCTTAAATGCTCCATCGCATAGAACATTAGTGGCCTTGATACCTGGTGCAGCGAGGCCGACCTTGATATCCATGTGATTACAAGCATGACGATATTTAGACTCAGGTTCTCGATCGCTCTGATAGGGAGTTGGCTCCCTAATTTATATGTGCCTACAACACAGTGGGTGGTGATGTACTCCTCCATAATCATACCACCTCCAACCTCTTAGGCCTTGAGATTCACCACCTCGCCTCGGGGAGACAATCCTATGATAAAGTATATGTCATCTACTTTAATCCTCAATGGTTTCTCATCGAGGTTGAAGGCCTCTGTCTCTGGATCCCAATAGTTTACCAGTAACTGGAGCAACCTCACTTGAGCCCTCATTCCTTTGAGAGCCCAAAATTTATAAAGGCCACATCATTTCAAATCTTGTTGGTCATTGCGTCTATTTCTACTACTGCATCTACCTCCTCATGCTCCCTTTCCCTACATTCAATAACCATCTTGCAAAGGGAAGATCCTTTTTGTACATATACATTCCCTACCAGTTATACAACAAGTGTATACGTAGGTTTCTCCACTACATCCTGCGTGCTCAGGTTTGGTACATCCATGATCCTTGACCTTCCATCTACTGGAAACACTCGAACTCAACCCTTCAGTTCCATTTGGAGGCTATAAATTGAGCCATATCCAAGCCTAATAAACAATTCAACATTGAGAGCAAAGACACTCTGGAGAAATTTCACTTCATATTGAGTCTGCATCCCTTTGTCCTTGAAAGTATGAACTTCTTGTGTTCAGCCCCCAAGCTCTTCCTACTTTGTGATGGAGAACCCCATTGACTCCTACATGTGAGCTTGCCTTTGTGGAGGATTGAAGTGGTGGAGGCCCAGCTGGAGGGACTTAGTTTCTCAGTTCTGATATGTGTCGTTACAAAATTTTGTCACCTATGTACTTATGTTGATTACTTTAATAGATATATTATTTTCTTGTCCAATTGATTTCTTGCAAATATTTGAATTACTTTCCATGGGGGTATTTATCATGTATGTTAATGGATTATGCTAATTTATATGTTGATATTATATATTATTACCACATGCTTGCGTATCTTGGTTGTTGAGGTCAAGTTGCAGGTATAAATCTTTGGGTTGCATTCTCAACGATGGTCTTCTTCGAACGTCTAGATGAGGTAGGATTCTAGCCTTATCTTGTTAACATTTCATTTATATATCATACTTGAGATTAGAGTTGATTTCTAGGTGTCGTTCCGTCTATTGTGGTTTTCCCCTAGCCATAGAGAGTTTTTCCTCATAACAGGAAGCACAAATCTCTTTGTTGCGGAGGACAACATGAGTAAAGATCTAATGAAATTAAGGCTTAAAAAACACATGAAATGACATATTCAGAAGGAGAAATCTGAATTGGGGATGCATCTACAATCTCTCGAGGATGAGAGGCAAGAGATTCAAGACCAGTTGGTAAGCCATGGATAATTTCTCATGGGAGTTATTCATGAATTGGAAAGTGATTTGCAGGCTAAGGAAAATATGATGGCACAATTCCATGAAGCTAAGCAAGTGGAGAAGGAAAAGTCTCCTATGAAAAAGAATCCATTTTCTACAAAAGGTTTACAGACCATAACCAAGGTATGCCATAAAGATGATTCATCATGTTCTTTTTCTTCCCATCATGATGAGAATGTTTTTTTGGATGGATTTAAGGAGCACACATATGGTATTGGTTATAAGTTACTAAACAAGATGGGATATGATGGAAAAGGTATTGGTATCAGTGGAAAAGGAATGGCTAATCCTATACAGGCAGAGGTAAGACCTCATTATGCACGATTGGGATATGGCCAAGAAGGATATGGAGAATGCTCTAAGACAACCGAAGTAGGAGAATCTTCAAATGAATAAGTTTAGATACTTCGCAAGAAGTTAGTTATACCAGAACAACCTTCCATCCCAAGGAAAGGAATAAAATGCAAAGCATCTCCAGGAAGAGATGAGCATTCCAAGGAATGAATGAAGGTGTTCCCACCAGTAAGACCGGCATAAACTTATGGTCTACATATCCATGTTTATTCTATGGAGAAAACAACCATTGTATGGTAAAATGTTGGAAGAGACAATCTTTGTAGGGGAAGCCATCCAAGAAGGAGGCAAGAAGCAAAGGTCATTTTCCAAAGAAGAATAGAGAGAATGAAAAGAAAGGATTGCGGTTCCAAGATAGGAATAAGAAATTTTTCACTCATTGTGGTAAGAGTGGAGATTGGATTGAGAAGTGTTGGACACTATATATACAACTTCATCCAAAGCATAACTAGGAAGATGTAAAGGCACTTACAAGAAAATGTAGCAACTTCAACTGAAGTTGATAGTCTTGCTGAGAAATTTGAGAAAGAATTTTTTTTGATGGTGTGTCTCAGTAGTATAGTGTATGAAGACATCGAGGTATGGTTCATGGACATTGGATCATATCGCCACATGATAGGAATGAGATCAATATCCCTTACCTTCTTAGAAATTGACATAGATTGTTATGTGTGATCTGGGACTAACACCAGAAAAGAAGTAAGAGGATTTGGATATGTGAGATTCCAACTCGAGTCAGGAGGATTTATAGGAATAGAACATATACTATATGTTCTAGAGTTGAAAGTGAACTTACTCTCATTTTTAGCTTTCGAAGATGAAGGATATGCATTTTCATTCCAGGATGGAAAAGTACTAGTGTATTCATAGAAAGCTACTCATGACACAACAGTTGTGCTTGGTGTCAAAAATGAGATATTATATAGGTTACTTGGATGAACTATAATTGGATCCAGTGTTTTCTTGGATTCAACGTTAGATTCAATGTTAGATTCAAATTCATTTTCAGAGACAAGAAGCTGTGAGACTCCTTCCAACACTATTGGAAGAATGAGTCCATGAAGACACCACCTATCTTGTCCCTGGATAGGTATCAAGAGAAGATTCCATTTTGGAAAAATAGTTTGTAAATATCTATAATTGTAAATAACAAAAGTTAGTATGCATATGTAAATACCTTCTAAGTATTGTTTCCATTGTTGTAATAGAGGGTTTTAGTAGCTACTCTTAAATAATTTCAAGAGTGAGAAGAGTCTTGTATGGATTCCAAATCCTTGTTCTTTATTAGCTCCTCTTGGAGAATTCGAGAGTGAGAGGGATCTTGTAGGGATTTATAAAATCCTTTTGACAACAGTGTAGACAATTGTTGTAATATTGTCTTGTTATCGGCTAATGCACTGCATATGGACCGAATTGCCTATGTAATATCATTCTTATTTTGAAGTACAAAGGTGAAAGAACGAAATAATGTGGCATTCGACATGTAGATCGAGAGTGGGAAGAGCATCATGGTTATGCAATGTCTTCCTAGAGATGGTAAAGAAATAGTCTTCTTTGTAAAGATAAGAGGTATAATATTGAAATAAGTATGCCATGTATGCATTATGCTATTAATATCTCTAATATGTTATGTCATGTTCATGTAAGATGTATACCTTGTACATAAGAAAGTCAGACAGTACAGATGTTTGTGGAAAACATGTTTAGATTTTTCTTTCAGGGCAAGAGAGAAGGAAATGAAAAGGAAGTTCATTCAGAGATTCCTACATATACATCAAGCAGTAAATGAACAGTTAAGCCAAATTGGAGAGGCATAGATCAGCATTCGACTTGGCTTCATGATTTCCAAGATGGACTATCTTCAGGAAAAAGAGGAGACGGGAGTGAATGTTGAGTTTAGGATTCAGATCTAGATATTGTGGAGCAGAGAGTTAGTGAGAATAATTTTTTAATTGAGGAATCAATGAGCCAGAAACCAAAGATAGAGTTATAGCTAGTAACTAGAGCCAGTAGCCATGAGACAAAGCCGGAGTCAGAGATATTTCCAAGAGCCAGAGCCAGAGCCAGAGTCAGAGATATTGCCAAGAGCCAGAGTCGAATCCATGTTCCAGAGAAGCAAATAGAAGTACACCGATATAGTTTGGTTTCCTTGAGATTTTGGAAGTTCAAACAGGAGATCGAATCTATATTCAAGATGAAGATCCAAGGAAAAGATCAATTCCAAGATGGATATCAGTCAAAGAGAATTTCAGCAAGGTGGAAGAGTGAGAAAGTCTTATCATCACTAAGTTGTTGAATAATCCATGAAAGTTATTTCAACAAGGTGGAAGAGTGAAAAAGGCTTATCATCACTAAGTTGTTGAAGGATCTATACTTTTGGAGGACCAAAATTTCTTCAGTGGGAAGGTGTGATCCAGAAGGATCCAGAACGCTTAGAAATTGATTATCTCAAATTCTCTTGAAAATGACTTTATTGTGAATATCTCGACGAGATATTTCCAATGACGTGTGAATTGCCTCAAACATATTTCGTATGATAAAGTTATGGCCTTTCAAAGTTCTGGAAAAAACATGGCAAAATGATGACAAGGCAGTCCATACAAATGACGTGTTGAAGTGGAAGTATGGAAGATTGCCACATGGCATCCGTAAAACTAAATTAGATGAATCAGAGTATGACATGTGTCCTTCCATACAGTCAACATGGAAGGATGACATCAACATCCATACGAAAAATGGAAAGCTCAAAGAGTGACACGTGGACATGTGACGTCAGCATGATGTCAGCATGACGATGTGGCAGCACTAAGGGTTTCCACGTGTCACCTGGATTTAGACGATTTAGCACCCAGTTGGACCCATAAAAAAGTGCCATGTATCATCCGTACGGATCATATGGCAGACCGTATAGTGCACATGGCACCATTGAAAGGGTGACACATGGCCTACCGTACGATGACATGGGAGACAGGTGGAAGTTACGTCAGCAACACAGTCAACATGGTCGTAAAACATGTGGCCTAATCCAGCGGCACCACGTGGCAGGGGTACAATTGGAAATATCGACCACTAATAGAATGCCACATGGACCAATCAAATGGCACCACCTGACACCTTCGAGAATCGCAAGTTGGGCTACAGATCAAAATTATTGGGGCTTGGTGGGTTTTGAACCCCCGACCTCCACAAGAATCTCTGGAGGAATATTCCAATATACTAAGGACTTCACATAATCCGCTTACCAGTGCGCTACAGTTGGGACTTGTTGCAACTAACCAACAAAATTGCATTTAATTTGATGCCTACGGCACCGTAAAGAACGAGTCACGGTTTGGGCCTGCACCCTATTTAAACTAGGCATGAATCTCGAGATGGGACATAATGTGGTGCATGGAAAATCATGCCAATACTATGGTGCATTGTTTTACATGCCAAGGGGTCATGGATTTGCCTCGTTTTTCATGCCATGTCCAAACATAGTCATGTTTATACTCATTCTTCTCAGTTTTTTGAGAGGAGTATGATGGTGATGTATGTTGTTTGCTAAGATGTTGTTTATGAATATATTAGTTTAGATTTTTGTGTATGAGGGCTATAGTGCATTGTTTTGCGTGTCAAAGAGGGTCATTAAGGGCCAGTTCAGATATAGTCGAGTTTATACTCATTTTTCTTAGAATTTCGAGAGGAATTTAGTAGTAACCTTTGTTTCTGGGGTTGAGCAACATAATTGAAGAGTGACTTCAAATTTGGAATTTGTAAGTCCATTTCATTGTAATTTTGACATTTGAGATTAATGAAGAGCGATATCACTGTTGGAAAGGGACCCAGAGATGTATCCCAAGAGGGGTGAACTTCATCATCAAATCTTGTCTTCTTAGTTATTTTATTTTTTGTTGTGTTATCTCTCATTATTCTACAAGACATTCATCATTTTATGAAGTTTTGGATAAGTAAAGGGATTCAAGTGTGTTTTGCAATCTGTCAAAGACGATCAAAATAATATTCTGAATCAGGTTAGATGTTAATGTGTGTTTAAAGAATTAATTAACATCTAAGGATTTTTTCATCATTAACTCAATATTTTCTTATGAAATTTGGTGGGAAAGTAGGGGAATGTGACCTCTATAATATACATATTTTAGACCTTAGAGCCAAGGTATGAAATAACATTGATCAAAATACTAGACCCCGATTGTTGTTGAAAATCAGGAAAAAAAAGACTTGAAACAAAAACTGATACAATTCGAAAATGTTTTTGGGTGTGCCAGATTGCTAAAAACCTAGGGATGTTCCTACTTCATACTACATCTACCTCCACTCATTTATGTAGTTTTCACTTAAAGTAAATTTGAAATTACATTTCTTAGTGACAACAAGCTCTACATCCTTATTTACCCAACCCAATGGGTATGGGAAAGTATGGTCATGAATTTACAATCCAAACTTACTCAACAACTCTTCTACTATGAGGATGACATGTGAACCGAAATTGAATAGAGAACCACCTTTGTCTTCTTGACTTGGATCTTGTCATGGAAGAGTTTAGTCATATCCTTCTCTTCCTTCGAAGGGATGATACTCAGGTTCACCTCCTCCTGCACTATAATATAGGAAATGTTTTCATTTACATTTAAGCTACTCTCTATTCAGTTCCCTAAATCTATGACTAACATGTTCTTCTTCTTCTCTTTCTTCTTGCATTTCTTTGAATTCACCTCTGTGTGTAGCTCCTAATATGTGTCTTTGATGTGAGCATCAATATTACAATGGTTGCAATGGTCGATTGGATCCTTACGCTGATGTGTAGTAGTTGTTGTCTTATTTTCCTTTCCTTTTCACTTCTTCTTTCCCTCCTTGGAAGCACCTTGTTGGTTTGTTTGCTTGGAAACATTTGGTTGTCCTTTCTTCTTGTGCATTTCTAGATATTGTTCTTGCACACATGCCTTATAAACGGTCCCAGGTTTAAAGAGCATAACTTGCCTTCTTGAATTCCTATGGAGAACACCTAGATACTTAAGGAGTACATCTAGGGTCTTGGAAGATATTCCCAACATAACATATTATTTTCTAAACTCAATGGTGTAAGCTTGTACACTTTGGCATTACTTCTATAGGGAGTAATGAAAATGGATTCATTGGTCCACTTCATACCCAATAGGGTAAAACTAGGACTTAATGAAGGTTTTAAACACCTTTGACTTAATTACCAATGGATCACCCTTCAACCTAATTGTCTTTGTGTGGTTTTCCCACAAAGTTTGGGTGTGGCCTTGTAACTTTAGTCAAGAAAAATGATATTTGTTTCTCTTTTCCAATAATATGAACATTGAAATATACTTCTAACTATTGCAACCCATTTTTCAACTTAACAACCTCAATCTCACCTTCACAGGGCTCAATGTCCACTTTTTCTTCCACTTTGAATAGTCAGTGTGGTAAGAGGTGATGATGGAACTTGGTATCTCTTTCTTCGGCTTCTTTTCTAGCTCCTTCTCAAGTTCTTCTTTGTCTTTAGATTCCTATTAGAGCTAGTGCCTAATTTAGAGCTACCAAATTCCCCAAAAGTCTAAACTCGTTATCTATAGTTTCCATGAGGATCAACATGTTGTGAGAGATTCCACAGAGTTGTACTTCCAACTCTATAAATCTCTCCTCCGATTCATCTTTTGGATTTCTATTGTACTTGTCCACCATGGGTAGAGTTTGAGACTTCTTTCTTTAAGACAATTTTTGGACCCTGGAATCTTCTAGAAAAAACCCAAACAAACTTGCTCTAATACTAATATTATTGGTAAATTATCATGGATATTTCGTTGGAACAACTTGTCACAATAAATCTTACAAATTTTTACAAAATATTTCTTATGGAGTGTTCACTTAAGCTTAAAATTTAAAAATACTAAAGTAAGCATAGAACAAATAAAAGAAGCTAAAACAATAAATACCACACCATCCACACAATGAACGCAAGATGTACCCTAGGAAACCCAATATGGAAAAACCCAACCAGAAGGTGAGGACTATTCCTTTCTCTTTTCTTTTCATATATGAAATGAAAAGATAAAGAAAGATTAATTTAATATGGAGTTTCCATAAACACTATGGCCTATATGGCTAATATGAGGACTTCTACTTTCTTTGTTTTGCTCACAATATCCCACTCTTTTTCTCCACACAACTATGGAATAATACATCAATACAATGAGAATGAAACCCCTTTCTAACCTAACAACCCAATATTTAACATGTCCTAACAGTAGTCCAAGGTTAGGGTTATGGTTTTTTGCCTGCCAATTAGGGTTAGGGTCTTGGGATGGATGACTTCCTGAGAAGTCTTGGTTATCAAGTGCAAGCCCCAGAAGTGATGGTTGATTCTATGAAATTCATTTTTCTAGTTTCAAACCCACTTCTTCACCCTTGTGAGCATCACTCGATGCAATGAATGCTAAGTGGACTATTCAAAATCATGAGAAATTGGTCACTTGTGACTAATACTCATGGATATGGGTCATAGATTAATGACTTACTCTACGCAGTTGATATTGAAAATGATATCTCATATATTGCATTGAGGAATCCCCTCAATACTTAAATAAAAAGAGCGAAGGAAGCTCTAATTGAATAGTTCATAAGTCACAATACTTTCTAAGGTTTTGCAAATGGGGTAGCAATCTAAGTGGGCTTGATTGTGGGGAAAAATCCACAGTTAAACACACTTGAGGTAGAGGAGTCATGGGATGGGTGACTACTCGGTAATCCCTGGGCGCCATAGGTGATGATTGATGTTATGCGATTCATTTCACTAGTTTCAATCCCACTTCTTCACCCCTGTGAGCATCACCTGATACAATGAGTGCTAAGTGGACTATGAAAAATCATGAGAAATTGGTTAGTTGTGATTAATAGACATGGATATGGGTCAAAGACTAATGACTTACTCTATGCATTTGATCCCGAAAATGATATCTCATATGTTGTGATTAAAAAGCATATGTATAGCTCTCTCATATCCCTCTTCTTTTGCAAGTTATTTTGCTTGCAAATCTTGGAAACCACAAACTTACAACCATGAAATGATAGTGCGTCAAATGTGCATAGTCAACATCATAGAAGATCGATGTTTTCATATACAATACTGCAAAATTTCTTTCTCAATTGAGCGGAATTTTTTTGCAGATTTTGTCAGAAATAAAGGCAAGAAAAGATAATTGCTACTTAGAAAATGATTGTCCATGGAATGGTCTAGGACAAGTTGTCACATGCTCCAAATTTGTATTAGCTCAAAGATTTTTTTCAAAATATTTGGAGTGGGTGTATAGGCCAATTTAGGTAATTTTCCTAGCATAGAGACACCTTTCATAGTTCAATGGATGAACTTAAAAACAACCATACTCAGATTTTTCATAAATGAAATATGTCACTCAAGATCTAGATGTAGAGGAATCTTAAAAAAACAACCTTGATAGAAATAAAATGTTTAGATAAAAATAATCACTCAGATAGAGGTTGGTCTTTGTCCAACAGATGGCTTCAATATTTATCATATCCTGAAACCCGGGGTAATAATTTCTCTGGAATTGGAAAATTTCAAGCAATACGATAATCCTTTATGAACAAATTGGAGTCTAAGGAGGAAATTGTTTTTTTAACCTATCAATCCAACTAATTATAGTCTATATAGATCATGCATTTGATAATTAAATCATTAGTGCTCTGATGGGCATTGAAACAATGCTATGACAAGTATCTTCCCCATAATGGAAAGTATAGATCTTCCTCTGAAATATGAGCTCTTCCTTTCTCGCTCAAGTCCATGGCATAAAGTCCTTCTTATGGTAGGCAGTGATGATGAGAAATACCAAGATATGTTAGATAACTTATTATCAATGGTTAATTGGAGCCTGAATGGTTGTGTGATGGAGTGTTATCCTCTCCACCTAGGTTCTATTTCAGTGATTAACATGACAAAGCTTTGAACTTCTACAAAATCATATTTACCCTAAGAGGAAGTCCCTTGTAAAATCCTTGGAAAATGCAATTTCTAATTTTTGAATGACTTTAGTTTCCCTCTCTATGTTTGATAAATGATGTGCAAAAATAAATTTGTATATCAAATTGATAAATTAAAAAATAAAAAATAATGAGATTTAGTATTAAAAAAAACTCATCCACCATCTAATTGTCAATTTTCAGCTGTCTCTAAAAAAACATCAGAAACAAGCAATATAGTAAAATTGTTTATCAAAACCATATTTCACACCATTCAAATCAAGATTTTGTAAAAATCATTGAAGATTCATGAATATTTTAAATTAAAAAATAGACCATTCAAATCAATATTCCCGTAAAGTTGAAGATTCATGAATATTTTAAATTAAAAAATATATTTCATGAATGAGGTTTAGTATCATCCACCACCTAACTAACTATGAATTTTCAGTTTGTCTTTGAACGAAACACTATAAGCAAACACTATAGTATTATTGATCAAAACATCATTTAAAATTCAAATCAAAATTCAAAATTTTTCTAAAATCATTTAATAGATTTACAGATTCTGATTTCACACAACCTTATTTTATAATATTCGAATCAAAATTTTGTAAAAATAATTTAGAAGATCTACAGATTCATTTAAAATTAAAAATATCTTTCATGATTGAGGTTTAATATTAAAAAATGATTATTCACCATGTAACTGTCAATTTTGAAACACTATCAACAATATAGTAAAATTATTAATCAAAACCTTTTTGTCAATTTTCAGACACAATCAACAATATAGTAAAATTATTAATGAAAACCTTATTGTCAATTTTGAGAATGGTCAGTTAGGCGCGATTTTTCACTTGTTCAAGGGGTTTGTCCTTGTAGACTTGATCATAGATTTGGGAATGGTATTTTTTAACCCGAGAAAAAAACCCCATCCCTGTTTTGGTGGGAATGGATCCCATGCAACACATGGTTTATAGATAATAAAAGATTCGGAAATAATTTTGTCGTCCTTCCAGAGTAATAGGTGGGAATGGAGCTCAGGAAATCAGTATCATAGCCATAAGATTTAACATTGCCAATGCCTGAAAGTTAGTCAAGGTTTGCATTACATATATATCTTCCATATCATTTGGTTAGAATTTCAACTGCCCAAGTCAAATTAGAAAATCAAATGCTTTTTAATACGTTAAAAGGTATAAGAGAATCTCGAAAAGCAATGACACTTAATTTTTTCAAAAATATAAAAGAACTAATTAGAATCCAACATGGTTTGTGGAATCAAATCATTAGGCTAATTTATTAGGTTAGAAGTTATCACTGAATTTTAAATAATAATTGTTTCATTTATAGAGGTAAAAATATTGCAATTCATTTCTACACAATTTACGATTTGTTTTTGGATAATTTACTTCATAGATAAGAACATTAACATCATGGATAGATAATAAGTCAAACCAAATGTAGATTTTCAATACATTTAATATCATGTTGCAAAATAGTCTATTTTTTATTGACAATAATCATAGATAATTAATGTAGAAAAACAAAATTTTCTTGGAAAACTAAAAGTACAAAGATATTGTCATTTTAATAAAAATGGCAAGATTAAAAATCTTTTGTTGTTATTAACTTCACAAACTAAAATGTAGAAGAACTTTGTTCATTTGACATAGGGGAATCATTCATTGTTGCATTTGTATTGCTAAGCAAATTGGATATGCTTGGTCTCAATCCCCTAGAAGCAACTGCATTTGCCACTAAATCCTCTCTAATGCTCTCCAACATCCTTGCCACAACTCTCATAGTTGGTCTTTCTTCTAGTGAATATTTTGAGCAAAGCAAACCAACTTGTAGCAACGAAATTAGACATTTGTATACATTATTTTCTTCAAATTCATCTACATACACCTCACTAAAAATACCATTGTCAATTACTTCCTTCAATCTATTTGGGAATGCGAAGTTGACCCAATTGTGCAAGTCTAGGTCTCCAACAAACATGTCACTAGTTGGTTGTTTTCTGGTAAACATTTCCAATAAAAGAATGCCATAGTTGTAAACATCCCCTTGGGTGGAAACTGTCCCACCTAATCCATACTCTGCAATGCATAAAACCTTCATTAAATTTTATTCAACCAATCTACACGATATTGTGAATGAGAAAAGACAAGTGAAAGTTATGTTCTAAAAAATCATACCTGGGGCAATGTAGCCCATGGTTCCTCTCAAAGCAAGTGTTGAAGTGACTGAATTAGTAGAGATTTCACCAATTAATCTAGAAATACCAAAATCTGTGACATGGCCTACCATATCTCCATCCAAAAGTACATTGCTAGGTTTTAGATCACAATGCACTACTTGCACAAAAGAATCATGATGAAGATACTCCATGGCATGGGCCACATCTATGGCAATGTCTAATCGAGATTTCAATCCCAATTCACACACATCCTCACCATTGGTGTCATCCCTATTAGGATACAAATGCTTCTCTAAGCTTGAATTAGACATAAATTCAAACACTAAACCTTTGAAGTGGAGGTTGGAGCATGAGGTTATGATTCTCACTAGATTTCGATGCCGAACCTTTTGCAAGACATTGCATTCTGCTTTAAAACTCTTCTCGCCTTGGTCATTTTGCAATTGGAGAACCTTCACAGCAACAAGTGTGTCATCACTCAAAATCCCTTTATAGACTAACCCAAAGCTACTTGGTCCCAGCAAGTTGGCCTTAGTGAATCCATTAGTCGCTATGTGAAGCTCTTGATATGATATCCTTCGGTGCTCTAACTTTCGAAAAATAGCTCTTGAGACATCAATGTGTTGTATATGCATATTCCCTTTCCATAGGAATCTTAAAAGAAAACAAGATAGAAGAAAAGCAATAGCTCCACTCACTAGCAAGAGTACTCTTTTCACAATTGTATGATGACCTCTTGGAGTTGGACAGGAAGATAACCATAATACTTTTGGTCCACAAAGGTGAGGATTTCCATTTAAGGACATGACAATTGATTGATTGGCAAAAAATCCTCCTTTTGGAACTTCCCCGCTGAGATTGTTAAAAGACAAATTCAAATACTGAAGCATTTTCAACTTGATGAAAGTAGTTGGTATTGTACCCGACA
>ML783935.1:532824-566537 GCA_009831015.1 Picea engelmannii | reverse complement strand
TTTTGGTCTTTTTTTGTTTGATTTTGCTAGAAATCTGGTGAGGAATAGTTGGATCTGCAGATTTGAGTGGCTAAGTTTGTATAATTCAAGTGTCTCAGAGGTTTTTCAGCACGGTCAATTCATTTATACATCCAAAAATGCAATTTAAACAACAGAAAACAACGATTTTGTCCAAATTTACATGACCGAAAAGTTTAACCAACACCTATAAAAAAAAAATTAATGAACTCTGAAAAAACAATATAAAAAATAATCAACGCTGTAACTGGTACATGACCGAATTCCAGCCAAAAAAAACCAAAAAAATAGAACGTTTAACCAACGCCTATTAAAAAAAAATTAATCAACTCTGAAAAAACAATATAAAAAATAATCAACGCTGTAACTGGTACCTGTGAGGTTGTTGTATGGTAAAAAAAGCTGTTGTAAATGTGTGAGGGAACCCAACTCCTTGGGGATATTTCCTGTGAGGTTGTTGTGTCCCAAGTTAAGCTCCTGTAAATGTGTGAGGGAACCCAACTCCTTGGGGATATTTCCTTCCAATAGATTGTAGCGCAACGAGAGCTCTCTCAAACGAAAGAGGCGTCCCAATTGAGATGGGATATGACCACGGAGAGCATTGCCAGTGAGATTAAGCTTACGAAGAAATGACAAATTGCCGAGGAAAGGAGAAATGGAGCCACCCAGATCCATGTCACTTAGGTCGAGGGAGACCACCCTGTCTACGTGACGGCGGCTGCACGAAACGGCAGTCCAGTTGCACAAGAGGACTGCGGGACTCCAGGTGGCCATGGAAGCATGAGGATCATCGGTAATATCGTTCTTGAATGCCAAGAGCGATTGCCGATCGTCATGAACTGAGTGCGTAGAGGAGAAGGGGAAGGAAAAACAGCATACGAAGAAGAAAAACAACATACGAAGAGGAAAATAAAAACATAGGAACGGCATGGTGCTGGAAATGCAGAGGAGAAATGGCAACGTCTTCTCACAGAAGTGCAGTGCTATCTAGATGGGTTTTCAGAGAGTATTTATAAACGGAAAGAGAGAAGACAATGAGGGTGAGGGTGAGCAGAGCAGCTCAAGATAGAAATTATCGTTAGACCCTAATTATTCGTCCGCACTAAAAAATCGGCAGACCCTAATTATTCGTCCGCACTAAAAATCAAAACCAAGGGAAGACATGAGATGGCCCACGCGCAGAGCATGGAGATAAGTCAAGGTATGTCACTTTTTGTGGTGTACGATTTAACATGGTGGAGCACTTATTTATGGAGTTAGATAAATAATCTAACAGAGCAGTGAGCACTTATTTATGGAGTTAGATAAATAATCTACCAGAGCACTTATTTAAGAAAAGAAAGAAAATGATTTATTGATTTTTGCAGTTCAGTCTTTTTTCTATTCAACTTTATGATGAATTTTTCCAATTTTTCTAGTGTCTTTTTGCTGAATAAATTACTTTAAGAGTTAGTTGTCAAGATACTTATATAGTTGTTTCTAGTGTCTTTGAACGCTTCACATTCTAAAATGAAATGTTTTTCCGTTTCCACTTTTCCAGAGGTGCAGAACACACACAACCCCCTATTTCACAACGGAGTTGATGAGAATTGGTTCTTAATTGGGCAATAAACATTTTGACTCTCCAAGATATATTGGTCCCTATGTACGCTTTTTTATGATGATTGTATGTAGGGTTAAACTCTTCAATATAATACTCTTTCTTTCCCCTGAGCCCTTTATCCCAAGTTCGCTTGTGGAACCTATCAATAACAAAAGCCTTTATTTATTTACTGTTCGTAGGGCACATGTTCAAGTGGATATCCCATTTACTAAGCCATTTAATATTTTGTCGCATCCACATTTTCTTTCTTTTGCAAAATATGTCATTGAAGACGACCTTAGGCCATCGACTGTCTTCCATTTGCTCAAACTTTTTTAGATATTTTATGAGACGCACCATAGCAATTGCTTCAATAGGAGCAACCCCCATTTCACTCAACATGATATCATAAGGGACTGAACTTTTAATTTTAAACTTGTTTGTGATCAAGCGTTTTTTAATCTTCTCAATTTGCTTCCATTGTAAGTCATATGTGTTGTTGACCCACACTTCACAACCATATAGAACCACCGTGATCACTAAAAGCCCAAAGAGAGTTTGCATAGTCTTCCAATCCCATAGCTCTGCCTCTCTGCACCTATTTTAAAAAGCATAGAACGCTTTCCAACCTCCCAAAGTTCTTTTCTCTCTGCAACCTTTCCAACTTAGATTTTTGTTGAAGTCAATTCCGAGGTATTTGTAATCTATCACTTCTTCAAGAGTGTTGCCTTCAAAATAGAACTTATGTTGCTTATGTTTTCTTTTGTTATATTTATGGAGTAACCTAACTCGGGAGCAATCTTCCCTCCCGAGCAAAAAAATGGGCTTGAATCCGGCCAAATTTTCAGGGGTAGTCTGAGTTTCGCATGAATCAATGTTCCATGCATTTTAGAACCTTACCCCAAGGGTTATGCCCCATTTTAAACCAACTCAGATGCTCAGAAAATCGAGGATTGGCCGGAAATTTAAAAATGGATCGCCGGAAAACCTGTCGGAAAAGTAACTCGGGAGGGAAGATTGCTCCCGAGTTAGCCCACTCCCTTATTTATTGGTGTTGTTTAGTTGTTCTACGAAATGGTTTTTTTGCTAGAATTCGATGATATAAATTTATATGAGTCACTATTTTTTGTTGTTCAAAATCCATTTTTGAATGCAGAAATGGATTCAACATGCCGAAAAACCCCAGGAAACTCAGATTATGTAGAAATAATCACTCAAATCTATAAATCTAACAATTTTTTGTCAGATTTCAAGCAAATATCTTAAAAAAAATCATCATTTCCTAAAACTTTTAACCTACAACTTATTTATTATTTATTTACATTATAATCTAGTTATGTAGAAATAATCACTCAAATCTATAAATCTAACAATTTTTTGTCAGATTTCAAGCAAATATCTTAAAAAAAATCATCATTTCCTAAAACTTTTAACCTACAACTTATTTATTATTTATTTACATTATAATCTAGAACCTTTACAGAGAACCTTTACAGAGTCCCTGTACTCTATTTATTTACATTATAATCTGGAACCTTTATTTATTTACATTATAATCTGGAACCTTTACGGAGTCCCTGTACTCCGCAAAGAGACTCTCTTACATTGTATTTACATTGATTATTATGTTTTTAATTTGATCATTTTTAAAAGTGTCATGATCCCCACTATGTGTCATGACGTTTGGATTTGTCCGAACACTTAGGTTGATAACTTTTTAATTATGTAGTTACGCGTCTCTTGGATTTGTCCGAACACTTAGGTTGATAACTTTTTATTAAATAAATTCTGTAGTTATCTTGTCTTTTGTATTTATGTTGTCCTTTGTGGGTGGAATTTCCCAATCTATTTTAGCAACTTTTGGATTTTTAAAAGTACATTTTTGCGTGATTAAAGGGTTTGTTTGTCATGATTTGTCCATTTCTCAACCATAATTTCATAAGAAGAATTCGTATTCGTTTACAAGTTTATATGTCAAATGGTTTATAAAGGTTTATGTTTATTTAAATTAAAAAAAAATGTTTATTTAAATTAAAAATATTAATTAAAAAATATATCAAAATAGTTTATAAAAGTTTATATTTATTTAAATTTTAAAATCGTAATATGTAAATTTAATTGGATCATAGTTCTTAGCACCTTAAACATATAATATTTAGCATTATAATTTTTATTTACATGTTAATTTAATTTTTATCATAAAAATTATAATTTATATTTATTTTCCTATATATTATATTTAAATGTTTATTATAATTTCTAACATAAAAAATATAATTATTATTAAATTGGATATCAAACTCATCAATTACGAAATGAATAAGTTAATTGAATTGGATCGTGAACATAATAAAAGAGTCTTGAACCTCATAATTTTTGGTATAAAAGAACAACAAGATAAGGATAAGCTAACATTAGTAAAATAAGAACTAAAAAATAACTCACCTACCTCATAGAAGCAAAGAGGCTAGGAAAAATAGAAGTTTTTGTCATCTTGGGAGAGGGCTCTGGAGAAGTTTTCAAGCTAGGGTTTAACAGACGTAGTTACAACATCGGCCAACATGGTTACCAAAGGGGGAGAGAGAAAGGCCCACGCGACATCGGTTTCAAGGAACCTCTGATAGGCAACTCGGGACCAGGATCAGAAAAGAATCACGAGGGAAACCAAGGGAAAAGTGATCACGTGGGGGAAGCGACCATAGAAGCCCAGAACGGTACGCAAGAAACGACGAACCCCAGTGGGGTAGATGGGCGCAACCTGTGTAAATCTAAGACAACATTGACCCCCAAAGTTATACTGGAAGAACCATAAACGCAACTCTTCCAGGATCAGATGAAGACGCATGCATTGATCTGCAAGTTCATGGTCCTGTGGCCCACATAAAAAATGTTGCGCAGTGGATAAAATACCAATGGAAGCCGAGTGGAGAAGTTGAATTCCACCTGGGATCAAAAGGATTCTTCACAGCAACCATTATGAACCTGGAGGACATGGATAAAATATTTGAGGGGGGGGCATATTTCCATGCCTCAGCGGGTCTGTACATGCGCCCATGGAAGGAAAACTTCTCCCCAAAGAAAGAAACATTTAAAAATGTCCCAGTCTGGCTGAGGCTTTACTCCTTACCACTAGATTACTGGTTTCTGTCCACCTTCGAAGCAATAGGGAACAAGATGGGAAAGTATGCCAAGACATCGAAAGAAACATTAAAAGGAAGATACACATCCTTTGCAAGGATCTGCATATAAATGGATGTCTTGGGGGTGCTCCTAGAAGCCATAAGCATGGAGTTTAGGGATGAGGAATGGATACAAAGCATAGACTACGAAAAAATCTCGTTTCGATGAAGAAGATGTCATGAACATGGACACCTACTAAGAGAATGTCCTCTCAATAAAAAATAAGAACCAGAAAACATTAAACAACAACAGGATGAGGACGGTTTTGTGAAGACAAATCACAAAAGAAGAGGAAACAAAAGACAAGGCAAGGCCCCAATAGGAAGCAACCCAAAAGACAGGATTAGAATAGAAGGAAGAGGTAGGCCCAACCAAGAGGAAGAAGGAGGCAAGGAAAAGACGAAATCCAGGGAAACAAATGAACAAGCAACTCATGAGAACCCAAAAAATCCAAGCGACAAGGGAGAACAAGAAGGTAGCGCAAGTCCTATGGAAGGAGGAAACGAAGATGCCAAAACCCAAATGCATGAGGTAGACGAAGATGCTGAGATGACACCAAGCGAGGTAGGAATATAAGGCCTAGATCTCAGAGACATCATGGAAAGGGAAAGAATAGATCTTCCGAATATACTGGAGCAATGGAAAAGGCAGGGAGTTGACAATGTTCCAGTGGAGCAACTAGATCGCATTCAATATCTCTTTCTCCTAAGGGAGGAAGAAAAATCCAGAGGTACCAAGTGCATGCATGGCGAGATAGGACACCTGAGAATCAAAACAGGCGATGGATAGCCGCAACACTCACCCAAGCATACAAGGTGAAAGAAAGGAAGGAAATCAAACAACGTAGCCCTATAAGAACTAGGAGCCTTGCTAATAAACTTAGTTAAGATTAAAAGGCTCTTCCCCAACTCCCCCCACATGTTTAAATGAAGATTTATAGCCTTGAATACAAGAGGCATAAACAACCCAAGAAAGTAATGAATCCTTAAAAATAGATCGAGGAAGGAACAACCTGACCTCTGTTTCATTCAAGAGATAAAATACACACTGGACATAATGGAAACCATTAGTAAAAAACAATGGAGTAAGTACAAGATGCTGGTTTTTGAAATCCAACAGACGGCGAAAGGCATTCTCACCTTGTGGAACCCACAATCGGTGAACCTACTTGCAACAGAAGCCATGAGACATACACTTTCTGTTAACATGCTAATCATAGGGAACACGACAAAAATCCTATGCACAAATGTGTATGGTCCCTAGGTGATGGAGGAGAAAAGGAGAATGCTCCTAGACCTAGAGAATCTAAGAGATCGAACCAACAACCTCCATTGGATCCTGGTTGGGGACTTCAACATCATCACTACTCTTGTGGAGAAAAAAGGGGGCACCAGGAGACTGGACAGAGATGCGGAATACTTCTCAGCTTTCATCGACACAATGGAGCTGGTGGACATTAGAACCAACAATGGACAATTCACCTAGAACAACAAACGACTAGCTCACCACCAAGTAGCTACTAGGCTAGACAAATTCCTGGTGTCAAAATCCATCACTATGCAAGGACTAGCTTTGGACTGCAGCATCCTCCCTTGGGGGGGATCAAACCATTAGTTTGTTCAATTGGAAGAGAATTTTCAAACCACATCGAAGAACATACCAGTTAGATTTGAGAAATTTTGGATCGACCATCCCACCTTCAAGGAGATCATCAAACAATGGTGGTAGGAGGAACTACCAGACTAAGGGACAAGGATGTTCAAACTATACAAGAAACTCAAGCAAATCAAACAAAAACTCAAGGAGTGGAGCAGGGAAGTCTTTGGCAACATAAAGCAGGGGAAAAAAAGTATTGAGGATAGGATGAGGATGCTCCAGGAACTTTGCATCGAAGTGGGATACACAAAGGACCGAAAAAAAGAAGAGATCCAAATGACCCAGGAATGGGAAACAAGATGCAAGCAGGAAGAAACTCTGTGGTGCCAAAAATCTAGAATAAGGTGGCTAAAGGAAGGGGAGAGGAACACCAATTTTTTTCATAGAACAACTATTGCAAGAAGATATCATAACAAAATCTTGAAGATTAGGGATCGGGACGAGATCGAAAGAGAATCCCACCAGGACATTGAAAACACACTGGTTAATCACTTCTAGGGATAGCCAAAGAGCCCAACCAAGACAGATCCGTATCCATACAAAGGATAACTCAGCACATCCCCAAATTGGTCACAGAGGATAAAAATGTCATCCTAAGCAAACCCATCACAAAGGAATAAATCGACCAAGTGATCCAGGAGATGCCCAATGGAAAGGCCCCAGGCCCATATGGCTTCACAATGGAATTTTTCAAAACCTGCTGGGATGTGGTTAAGTATGACATTTATGGGGTGGTGGAGGACTCTAGGTGCTCGACCTCCATCCCGAGAGCTTTAAAATCTACAATGATCACTCTAATACCAAAAGAAAATGAAGCTAGGACCCCAGATCTCTACAGGCCTATAGCTTTGTGCAATGTAGTTTACAAGATAATTTCCAAAGTCATAGCCAATAGATTAAAGCCACTCCTTCCCACACAGATCTCACAGGAACGGGTGGGCTAGGTGGAAGGAAGAAAAATCATGGACAATATCATCCATGCCCATGAAATAATTCACATGCTGAAAAGCCAAAGGAGAGGGGGGATGATAATCCAACTTGACCTAGTGAAGGCCTATGATAAAATAAGTTGGCACTACATGGCCAAGACACTGGAAGCTCTTGGGTTCAACTAGCATTGGATCAAATGGATTGTCACTCTAGTCTCAACAACAAGCTTCTCGCTATTAATAAATGGAGCCCCAGCCAATTTGTTTTTGTCCATCTAGAGGCATCAGACAAGGGGATCTGCTATCCCCCTTCTTGCTCATTCTAATGATGGAAGGACTCAACAAAAGCATTAAGAGCACAACTGCAGCTGGTGAAATAAAAGGCCTCAAACCGCTTGAAAACTGTCCAACCTCCACACACCAACAGTTCGTTAATGACACCCTGCTCCATGGCACACCCATGGTAAAGGAAGCGAAGGCTTATAAAAGAATCGTAGAAGACTTTGAGGAAGCCTCAGGGGTGGAAATCAATCACTCCAAGTCCATGATATATTTTTTCAACACTAATTCGACAATTCAAAGGAACTTGTCCAACATTCTCGGGTTTGAACATAAAACACTCCCAACAAAATACTTGGGAATCCCCATGATGGGCAGAGGTTGCAAAAATTCTACGTGGGAAGGAGTTATCAACATAATGCAGGAGAGGGTAAAAAATTGGACATATAGAGCTCTAAACCTGGCCGAAAGGCTTTTCCTCACAAAACCAGTTCCACAAGAAATTTCGTTGTTTATGATGTCAGTGTTTCTAGCCCCCATAGGAATACTACAAAAGATAAGAGTCATTCAAAGAGATTTCATGTGGCAGGGTGTGGAAAAAAAAAGGAAATGGGGCCTGGTGGCTTGGGACAAGTTTTGCAGAACAAAAAACAAAGGTGGCCTAGGGTTACAAGACCCACAGGTAACCAACGAGGCCTACGGGGCAAAGATTTGGTGGATATGGGTAAAGGACAAAACGGTGTCATGGGTGAACCTTTGGAAGGCCAAGTATGCACCGAACATCAACGACCAGGAACAAATTTGATTCATGGGCATAAGGGAGGGATCAACCATTTGGAATCTTGCTTGGTGCAATAAGAACTGGATCTAGAATCATAGTTTCTGGGAAGTCATAAATGGTAGAACAATAAGGTTCTGGGAGGACGCATGGCAACAAGAACCTAGACTGGACACGCCGATAGGGAGGAGCTCCAACATGAAATGATTGGGCAAGGAAAAACCAAAATCCATCATTACCGGGAGCAAGGGGACGGAAGTGCTAGATGGAGGATCTGGGACAATATTAATCCACAAAATAGAGCCCAGATTGAAACAATAACGAAAGAGGTGGAGGAGGAATTGGGGAAAAGGAATATTAGGGTCTCAGAATAAGATGATCAATTGAGGTGGGGCCGAAAAAATGGGGGTGAATTCAACTTAAAAGAGGCACGGTATTACATCGTGGGCTAGGACCAAGAAAATCAGGATCAATAGTGGGAAAAGATATGGAAAAGTCCCCAATGGCCAAAAATCAAAATGTTCAAATGGCTAGTACTACACGACCGAATTCTAACCTGGAAGAACCTTATGAAAAGGAGTCTCATAGGCCCCTCTCACTGCCATCTCTGTTAGGTCAAGGAGGAAACAACTGATCACCTCCTCGATGATTGCAGTTAAACAAAGGAAATTTGGGATTGGACAACAAGCATCTACCACCAATCCAATAAGGTTCGGGGGAACATTAGTGCAACCATAAAAAACTGGAATGAAAGTTATAGAGAAAATGAAATGGTGAATCTTTGTTGGAATCTAATGTCGGGGGTGATCATCTAGGAATCTAGAAATAAAGGAACTGGCGCATCTTCATGAATGTCAGCCTATCGACAGAAAGGCTAAAGGTTGCAATAGTCACCCAAATACGAGAAACAATGCAGAGCCGCAACTGCAATAGGGAGAAATCTCAACTCACAGACCAAGATTCCTGCATCCTGGAATTTTTCCATCTAAAAGAATGGAGCAACAACATACCTATGTGGCATGATCCAAAACTCCAGATAGGAGCCCGCAACTGGACTCCCCCTCCGTCAGGGTTCCTCAAACTGAATTTTGACAGGGCGACAAAAGGAAACCCGAGAGTGGTAGGGGCAGGCAGAGTGATCAAAGACAATGGTGGTAATATCATCTGACTGTACGCTGGTAGCATGGGAAACTCAACCAACAACGCAACGTAATTTGGAGACCTGGAGCTTGTCCTTGAAATTATTAGCTGATAAAGGATGACAAACACCATCGTGGAAGGTGACTACACCCTGGTTATCAACACGGCGAAAATATTACAAAATGGCACAAGAGTGGGAAAGGTTTTGAAAAACTGGCGCGTTACACACTCCCTGCATAAAATCTAGAAGCATATGAGAACTCTAAAAACAGTGGAGTTGTGGTGGGTGCGTAGGTCAGCGAATTCTCTAGCGGAAAGACAACCAATGAGGGGGTCGACAAGGAAGGCCCATAACTAGACGATTCCTGGATCAACATCCCGAGCGGGCAACTCAGGATAGACTACAACCATTTGGAGGCTAAAGATCGTGATGGTAGTTTAAGCATGGAAAGTCACATTGAGGAGGACAATTTAAGGCCTCTCAGAAGGTATGTGGGACCCAGGCATAATCTGAATGCGTAACACTTGACCACAAATTATCATGCAAGATCGCAATAAGTAGCAAGTGGGCCACTAGAAGCAAGGCCGATACATGAGTAAGAGTTGCGGGGAAAGTACGGGGGAATGACCAGGAAGCAAGTCGAATACACCGAATGACATAAGGCACGAGGGGTTGGTGATAACCAGGAATGATCCACTAGCCCCCAGTACAGGTGCGGGGAGAAGCACAGTCGGCTCACAAGTGAGCAATGGCAGGGGAACACATAGGGATAAAGCACTAACCATCATGGTCAAACGTGCCATAACAAAAAAAAATGACAGTAGCACTCACCACCTCGGGAAAACCAGGGATGGAAGTACAGGCTTGCAGGGGGGGAACTCCCATAAGAAGAGGGACAACAGGAATAGACACAAACAAAAGGAGTGAAACAATAAGGGATATTACAGTGTCAAGGGAAAGAAAAACAAGGATAACTATGAAGTGAGGTACATGCCAAGTAGCTAGAGAAGGAGTTGTGGAAAACAAAGCGAGATGGCGCGACTGAATCAAACGCGTAGGAAGAGGAACCCCATTGGGAAGGAAGTCTCAGACAATTCGCAACGATTAACAAGAATGGAGAAGGCATCAAAAGAAGCAGAGGGCACCTTCCACTCTTTGGTTGCGCCAAAGGGGAAGAAGGCAATCACCCAGTGGGAAAAGGAATTAAAGGACAAGCGCAAAGGTAAAGAGTGGGATGACTTGTTGCGGGAAGCAGACTGGGTAACTGATCCGGGGGCCACATGACCCAGGGAAACCCTCTACCAAAAAATGGTACAGATGGCCTGGCTAACCAAGATGTTGATCAGGAAAGTGCATTCAGAGAAGGAAAAAGCCAGACAGGAGGATGACAGGGAAAACAAGCCAATGCTAGATGAGATCCTGCGTTGCCTCAGCAGTTTGGAAACTATCATCAAACTGTTAGTAGAGGTAGAGAAGGACCAAAAATGCAAGTTGGAGCAGATGGCGGTTCAGTTCCACCTGTACCTACGCTATGTTCATCATATGGGCATCACGCCTGTCAATGGACAAGGCATGCCAAGCGAAATCAGGAAGAGTCACACGATCTCCCCGAAGGAAGATAACTAGAGCCAGACGGATGGTGGGAAGGAGCACCCCCAGGTGCTAAAACACCTCGTAGTTCCTGCTTTATAATTTGTTAATCTAATGGCAGTAATGTCAGGCAATGATAGGTTAGTTCAGATCTATTACAACTCTTGTTTAGGGGGATGTTTTAGTTTTTCTTTATGTATGTGTTTATTTTCAACTGGGTTTGGAAGGTCTGGTCTAGTTTTCCCTGGTGGCAGACCAATACCATCCATTGCAACTATCAACTCGAGCAGCTGGGACCCCCTGGTCTGGTTTCCTTCTAGGAAGACCAGGATCCCCACTTTTGTATCATAATACTTACCAGTAATACAGATTCCTACACTCACTTCCAAAAAAAATGAGGCTAGGAAAAATAATTGAACATAGAGATAGGATGCTAAATTAAGTTGTACTGACCATAAATATAGCTTACTCAGTAAATATTCGAGCTTAAAAGGGTAAGGGCTATTTATAAATGAATACCTCATTCTTGAAGACCCAACTAAATTACGGACAGGGATGATTTTAAGGATGGAAATTTATTTTAAAATGTAGAAGCCTTGGCGAATATTACTAATCCTTCATATGCCAACTATAAATGATTGGCGATATTTTTGTAAAAATATTCAAATTTCCAAGGATTTTATATAGTTTTTATAAAATTTTGGCAAATTTTAAGGTAAAATATTTTTATCCTATAGAATTTGGGCAAATCATTTTTAAAATAGCGAATCTCGTTTTGGAAAAACCATGGAAAATTAGCCCATGAGCGAAATTTAGCCCCTAAAATCATCCCTGAAATTTACGGAAGGAAGTTCAAAAGGTAAAAGAAGCCACAGAAGAAGGAAAATGGACAATAATAAAAAATCGAAAAGCTATTGTTAGGGATAGAGACTAGAAGGATAATAATAAATAGGATTTTGGGACACTATGGATCCTTTTTTGGAACTGTCATGTCTTTCCTTGGCGCAATGGTCCTATGTTAAGTTGGATCACAAGTGATATTGATATTATTTGTCTAGTTGAAACATGCGAGCATGAAGAGTCTAAGGTCCCTAACATAGAAGGATTTGTCTTGTGGTTAGCATGGAACAAAAAATCACACTGCAAAGGGATTGGAGGCATAGCTTGTTATATTAAAAAGAACATTTCTCCTCACATTCAACTTCATAAGATCGACCCTCTTAATCAGTACATTTGGATAGAAATTTTAGACATCAATGATAAGAAGATGTATATATCAATTTTCTATTTTGCACCCACGTATGGGGTGACAGCTGGTGAACATACACATTCGGGAGTTAATATCCCCAACTGCCATCCCCCCCTTCATCCATTTCACATGAACTACCTGCAAGTGAAGGGGACGTTGGTGCACATGTGTAGGAAGCTTGAATTAATGGTTCCCTCAAAGCGCGAGATGGATCATGCCAAGCCTGGTATGATTCACCTACCTGTTGTCAACTCAAATTTAATGGATCACTTACATATCAAGGAAGTGACACACATGAAGGTAAGCATCAACATTTGTTTCACTATTCTGGTTATCGCTCATCTGCAATCTCAGGGGTCTCTCTCTCTCTCTCTCGAATTCTTCATCCTTTGTGTGTCCTCTTGGCCTCCCATCTTCTTTCTCTATCCCATCCTTTCCAATTCCTAGAGAAAGGGGAAAACCCAAGAAAGGACTGGCCTATTATAGTTTTGTTTCTCACCACTTTTGTCTTGGGCCTCCTGTCAAACCAATTCTGCCCCTCGCATCTCAAGACCACCTTGCTGCGCCCCCCCTCTAAAGTTTTCACCAAGCTCCACCCAGAGTTGGATGGAGGATGACCAACCCATGGTGATTGTGGATGAAGAAATCCCCAAGGATCCTCCTCTAGAACCCCTTGGCTCCCTTATCTTCTCTTCTTCAAACATCTTGGAATCACCCCTTACTTCCGGTAACCCTCCCCTTCCAGACTTGGGTGTTTTCCCCATTGAGGAAAAACTTCGCACCGAAGCTCAACAGGAAGACGACTTGGAAAAACATGGGGGGCTTCCCTATTGAGAAATAACTTCCCACTTAAGTTCAAAAGGAAGTCGCGACTCATCCTACAGGCGACTCTCCACTGCAGGTAGCTTCTATTCTGGCTTTGCCTAGAACATGGTGCCTCTCTCAAGATCATTTGCAATTAATATTTGATATGCGACAGGATGCTAAGGATCAACTTCACCATCAAACGACCCTTTCTTAGTGCCTAGATGTTTTTTTCGATGACCTGTCAAGCATGCCAGCCAAGAGTAGGTGCCCAACATGCTACCAACCCTTTGTGTTCACTCTACGACCAAACAAGGTTGATGGAAATTCAGGTTCTCCTAATGTTTAAATTCCTTTTCTGTTATTTTGTTTTTTTTTGTTTAGAATAGCCATTGATCTAGATGGATCTCGGTGGCCATCTAGCCTGTGGTTTTGATAAACCATGATATTCACCATTTTGATGGGGAATGGAATGTAATTTCATCTTCATTTGTTAATTACAGACATCATGTAATGATTTCCTAGTGGTTTTATGTACATGCTTAGAACATAGCGTTAATGCATCGGATCCCATTAGAACTCCACAGTTAAGCACGCTTAGGATAGAGTAGTATTGGGATGGGTGATTGCTCGGGAAGTCCTAGTATTTTACATGCCTATGACATTTTATAAACTTAGTCCAATTTATCCCACATGCATCATGTGAATTTTTCTCCTCTCACTCTCTCATATATAATTGAGGTGAAGGAGGCCCTTTGAGCATGCAATGTAGTGTGATGTAAAACTTCTTGTGAATGAAGCGTAGCCAACATATCTTTCCTTTTAGAGATAAGCTACCCCATTTTTCCAGTTTTTGTTCTACAATGTTTTTCTATCTTATTTAGTAATAGAAGTTGGGTTTCATTGTATTTATGTGTTCTCTTCTATATTTTTGTGTATTTCATTGTTATATCTCGGTTATATTTATGCCTTCATGTTTTTCTCAAAATAATACATATCAGTGGTATCAGAGCAGTCTACTCCTTGTCATTTCTCAGAACAGGTCCCCGATGAGGTCAGGGTATAGATATTTGGGTCTCGAGCAAGTTTCGCTCGAGGAAAACCACTCTCTCTAGCCCAAGCAACCTCCCATGGCGAAAGAAAAGAGAGATGACATAGCAGAAGATCCTTTCAGGATGTTGCTCGAGGAAGCCCTTGTGCAACAAAGGAACGGGATGATGGACAACTTCGCTCAGATCCTTCGAAGACTACCGATGGAGGAAGCCGATGCATCTTCAACAAGCAACCATTTCGCAAGTGAGACACCCTTCAAGGTACATGTCAATTTTGATATCCACTTATTTGAAGGCTAGATAGATGCATATGCTCTAGAAAAATGGTTGAATCTGCTAGAAGGTTATTACTCTGTCCAAAAAAAATTCGACAGTGAAAATATCACCTTCGCACTCCTTAAATCCCTTCCCCATATCAGAGCTTGGTGGGAAGGTTAATGGGAGAGGTACACTGCAGATGAATCTACAATATTTGGGAGAGAACCCACTTGGGCAACCTTTGTAGATGCCCTAAAGGAGGAGTTCTACCTTGTCGGAAAATATGATGACCAATACATGAGATGGACAACTCTACGTAAGAAAAGAGACCAGACGGTGCCAGAGTACACCAACATATTTCATACCTTGTGCTCAAAGCTGGGTATCAAAGACTCTGAGTGGCACCTGGTTTTGAAGTACCGCAGTGGTCTAAACGGGTACATCCAAACAGAGATTGATTTCTTGGACATCTCCTCACTTGGAGTTGCTTATTGATATGCAGTCAAAATTGAGTAGAAATTCAAGCAACATAGTAAGTGGGAGAAGCATGGACAAAGCAAGGAAGGCCAACCTCAAGAGAGCCAATCCCATATGCAGGAAAAGAAGGGTAACACGAAGTATAAGAAAGACACCAAAAAGTGGTGTGAGTTCCACAACAGCCCTTGGCACAACACTGATGAATGTAGCTCAATACAATCATTGGTGGCCAAGCTCAAAGACAAAGATCCGAACCTCAACTTGGACCTTGGTTCAAAAAATAATAAAAGGAGATAAAACATTGATGCAAAACCCACTGCTACTATCACAATTGCAAAAATCCAACTAGAAGAGGATCCTGAGGAGGGGGATCGACTCTTCCATTCACAAATGTGGGTGAATGGGACCCCACTGCATTTTATTGTTGATAGCAGAAGCCAAAAGAACATCATCTTAGTAGAGGTTGTCAAGCAGTTGGATTTTCCAACAACACCACACCCGCAACCATATAACATCGAGTGGCTTCTCTAGGGTCAAGAACTTTGTGTCAGCCAACAGTGTCACATGTCCTACGACATCAAGCCCTTCAAGGATGAGGTATTGTGTGATGTTTCCCCACTGGAAGTTTGTGATGTTCTATTAGGCCAACCATATATGTGGAGATGTCATTTCATTTATGAGTCTCGACCCCGTAGCATCATTGTTACTCTGGGGGGTCAGCTATACTGGATACCAGAGGTAGTTCCAACTATTGTCCCACCAAAACAATGCCACAAATTAATCTCTCATACTACAAAGTTTAACCTCTTCACAATCCGATCAGAAGGTGAACAAAAGGACACTGCAACCACTGTATCCTCAGCCCAAGAACTTTTTATCCAGCAGAAGCAGATTGATAAGATTTTAGAAGAGTACCAAGATGTTCTTGCTGCACCTACGGGGGTGCCTCCACACTGCCCAGTCAAGCAAGTTTATAACATAACCCTTCATACTCTTCATGTTTCATCTTCACCGGAAGAGTCCTCCCACACTTAGGTAGATCATGTAGCTATATTGGTTGAACGGATCCAACCCCTCCAACAAAAGGTTCATGACATCCTTCAACAAACTAAGTAGGACAACTTCTCCAGCAAGGTAAACAATGGACCAAGCTTCATATTTAGTGGAAGTTTCCCCGTCTCCCAAGGGAAATTGACACAATGGGGACCATTTCTTCTTAAGGGGGGAGGAATGATCCAGATGGATCTTGGTGGCCATCTATCTTTTTCACTGAATCACCATCTTGAGCCTGTGGTTTTGATAAACCATGATATTCACCCTTTTGATGGGGAATGTAATGTAATTTCATCTTCATTTGTTAATTATAGACATCATATAATGATTTCCTAGTGGTTTTATGTACATTCCTACATCATAGCGTTAATGCATCGGATGCCATTAGAACTCTGCAGTTAAGAGGGCTCATGCTAGAGTAGTACTGGGATGGGTGACCACTCGAGAAGTCCTAGTATTTTACATGCCTATGGCATTTTATAAACTTAGGCCAATTTATCCCACATGCATCATGGGAATTTTTCTCCTCTTAGTCTCTCATATATAATTGAGGTGAAGGAGGCCCTTTAAGCATGCACTAGAGTGTGATGTAAAGCTTCTTGTGAATGAAGCGTAGCCAACATCTCTTTCTTTTTAGAGATAAGCTACCCCATTTTTCCAGTTTGTGTTCTATAGTGTTTTTCTATCTTATTCAGTAATAGAAGTTGGGTTTCATTGTATTTATGTGTTCTCTTCTATATTTTTGTGTATTTCATTGTTATATCTCGTTTATATTTCTGCCTTCATGTCGTTCTCAAAATAATCTGGATCAGCCATGGTTGTAAATAGACTTTTAAGAAGTGTGGGAAGTTTACCTTGTATTAGACTCAGACATGCATTTGACAGAATGCCACCTGGTCTGGTTTCCATTTGTATGGTAGGACATGTAGGAAGTTTTTTGATGTGTATATTTTTTTTAAAACTTTTTAAGGTAATACAAACTTTTATTTACGAAAAAAAAATATTGCTATTTTACACCTATTAATTCTACTTTTTATAAGAAAAACAATCTAGATAGAAATTGTCCCTATAATACTTTAGAACAATATATTTATTGTTTGAGAAATGAAGGTATTATCCCTCTGCAAGGAGACTTTAATGCTAGAACTGCAACTAACCAAGGTATTCTTTTAAGCAATGATTCCAACCATAATCCTTTATGTCTATATGGGGACCTTGTTTTAGCTAATGGATACAAAAGAAGATTTGAAGACCTAACTAAAAATTTGTTTGGTACTAAGCTAGTCAAGCTATGTAGTTCTCAAGACCTTATAATTTGCAATGGAGTAATGAAGTGGCCAAACTCCAACACGATGACTTGTATTCATGTTCTAGGTAGTAGTTTCATGGATTATGTGATATATGATATCCCCATTTCCAACCAAATAGTAAATTTGGACCTTTTAAATGACCATGAACTTGATTATGATCATAGACCTTTAACCCTAACTCTAAAATTTGTCATGCAAAAGAGTGTCATTGAAGAAAATTCTAGTAATCAAAGGCAAGTGCTTTTTCACAAAAGTAAATTTGATATTTTCTTGAAGGATTTAAATAGTAAATTACATCTCCTAACATATAAGGACAACATTGAAGACCTATATTATAATTTTACAACTACCCTTTCCACTTTTATTAACAAGTTCTCTTTTGAGGTGTCCTGTAAAAACAAGAATAGAACAACCAATCCTTTGTATGATAAAGAATGTAAAATTGCTAGGAAAGCCATTATGGATGCTTCTAATGAGTCCTTCAAACTCAATAAGATCAATACATACAAATCCCTAATTAAAAGGAAAAAAAAGGTACTATATAAATAAAAGGAAAGAGTGGCTTTTACACATGTCTAAGCTTGACCCTAAGAAGTTCTAGAGGTAAATTCTATTTATCAATACTAAAGAAAACAATATGATTCCCTTAAGAAACTAGAATTCCTACTTTAAAAGTATTTACGAGTTCCCTAATGTCATGGACACCATTCCTATTGTTCCTACAAAGGATGAAGTTTTTTCTTTGGATGACATAGAGTTCGGGGTTAAGCAACTTGCAAATGGGAAAGCTAAGGACATTGAAGGCTACTAAGATGAAAATTTTAAAATTGGAGGGCCTATCCTCATCCCTTACATACATAATCTCTTCAATTTAGCATTCAAGCAGGGCTTCCCTAAACCCTGGACAAAAAGACTAATTATACTTATTTTTAAAAGCGGGAATAGAAACATTCCCTCTAACTATAGGACCATTATGATTAGCCTAATTTTAGCCAAGCTATACATAATTATTTTGGAAAAAAGATTATCCTTTGGATAGAAAGTCATGGTAAAAGAGCTAAAGGCTAGGCTGGGCTTAGGATATATCATTCAATTGTGGACCATCTTGTTATCCTTAGGATTGTTGCAGAGAAGTTCCACAATACTAAAACCAATATTTTGTATTGTTTTGTTGACTTCATAAAATCTTTTCACACAATTCCCAGGAAAAAAATTTCGGATAGATTGCAAGAGATAAAAGTGCCTCTCCAGTTGAGAGATGTTTCTATAAGGTTGTATGAGAACGTTATTTCCAATTTTAAGAACATGGAGGGCTGGTCGAAAGAAATTAACTACAATGTTAGAGTCAAGCAAGGTTGTCCCTTGTCTCCTACCCTTTTTGACATATACATTGACAGTTTATAAGAGTGTTTAGAAGAAGTAGGTTGTGTTGGCCCAACTCTCAATGGTATAGTCATCAATATTCTTCTTTATTCTAATGATATCATTATTATGGCAAGGAGTACCCACGATCTTGGAGAGAAATTAAAAATCCTTAAGGATTTTTTCTCCAATATTGGTATGACTATTAATATTGACAAAACCAAAGTCATGATTATTAAATCCAATAAAACCACATATGATTCCTTCGTATATGACAACAACAACTTGGAGGAAGTGACTTCTTATAAATATCTTGGAATCAATATTCACCACAAGTTCAATTGGAATTATAGCATTGAGAAAAGGATAAATGGAGGATGGAAAGCTTATTATGGGCTTGAAAACAATTGTAAATCAACTGATCTTTGGATATGGGATAAGAAAAGTCTCCTCTTTGAGACTCTTGTTACTCCTGTTATTCTATATGGATGTGAAGTTTGGGGATGCAATATCTCTCGGGAATCATGGAGAAATATAGAACAAATCCAAAATAATCTTACAACATATAATCTCAAAATTAAAGGAAATACGCCCTATCCTATCCTCCTCTTAGAGGCGGGCCTTTCCCCCATTGAGAACACAACTATAACAAGGTACCTAATGTATAAGAACAAGTTAAACAACATGGAAGAAAAGAGGCTTTAAAATTCCTTCAAACTCCAGCCTTAGCCACCTTTGACTTAAGCAAGGATGACATAAAGATGCTCAATCTTAGCTAAGCCATTGGGGAATCATGGAAGAGACCATTCTGCAGAATAAGGATACTATTAAAAATATTATTAAATCAAAATTTAAGGAGAAAATGAGGTGTGATAAAGAGTTGGAGGAAAAAATAAAATTAAGGTATTATAAGGAGGTAATCAACCCTAATTTAGAAGATCAAAGTTATCTCTATGTTTTGACAAGTGTAAAGAAAAAAATAAGCCTTGCTAAAATAAGAACAAATTCTCATGAGCTCCATAGTAAAACCAGACATTGGTCAATTCCTAAAATTCCATGGGACGAAAGAGTGTGTCACCTATGTGACACTAAGAGGGTTGAAGATGAAAAACAATTTCTCTTATATTGTCCAGCCTATACCCAAATTAGATCTCAATTTCAAAATATTTGTCACACTACCAACCTTCCTAATTTTTTAACTCAATAAAACTATGGTGATCTTGGAAAGCTTCTCGTAATGTTTTTTGAGCATAGAAACAAAATTTTAAAGAATTAAAAGGAATCCCTTACCTTCTTAAGGTCTGATATACCATTTCGGTCTCAATGGACATTAATCATAATCATCATCGTCATAAATGTTTTCAAATTTCTATTAATTAAGTAATACTTACTATTTCTATAAATGGTCATTAAAATGTGCACACCAATATCTAATCGAAACTCTATTATTCAATCTTGTGTTTTTGAATGTACTTCAAAACAATATTATTTAGTAGTCAAACAATGTCTATATAGTATTTAATATTATAGGTACTTTTATAAACTTTTTCATCAGAGAATTAACATAAATACTATGAAAATGAAAACATATTTATTTATATTTTATTTATTTTTACATTATATTTATATTTTCTTTATTGATTTTGTAGAGAAAGTGGTTCTTTTGTCAATTTTTGTCACCATTAAATCCATTATTATCTATCCTACCATTGTAGCTATCTTGTGCATACATTGAGCGCCCCCTTTTTGGCCCACATTAGACCTTTAGGTGCCTATTAATGACATACAACAACCTTGAAGATGGTTGTATCATACACAACCCCCTTTGCACTGCTATTGAGGTGATGAGACACTCTAAAATCCATCCAATTTCCCTAGTAATGCATTTAAAAGTAGAAGAAATGTGAACACATGTAGTAATTTAATTTAAAAATCTATGAATGAATGCAAATCATTTTCAAATAACAAAAAATGCATTTATACATCAATTATAATGTTCTACTAGTTCCAATGAGTCATGGCTGACATGAATTCATCATAAAGGAATTCCATAAGAGAATATATAACAAGTAAATGCCATAAAATTTGCATATTCATAAACAACAATGGATACTTATATTTCGGATAATTAATCACCAAATTACCGCAAGCAAAGAATGTTACATCCAACCATAGGCTCTTTGTAACACATATATGCCCTACCACAAAGGCCACCCTTGAGCCTGGGCTATGAATCCACAAGGGTGAATTCCCATTAGTTGGCACTAATTTATCTCTCTCAACTCAATTCCTAGAATTTTCAAGACATTTTCTCCCTACAACAAGTCCAATCAGCCAACCCTCTTCACCCTCAACTTGAAAAACACCAAGAATGGTATGGGCCTTCTTTGTTAAATAGTCACTTTGGCTATCCCACTTCCCTTTAATACTCCAACACAAGCTAGCCAAGGAATCTCTACTGATAGGGACCAAAAAATTTCATCTTTAATTAAGTTCCTTTTATCTCAACAAACACCCATAAACTCATTGATGTTTTTTCTTATAATGTCATGGTTGTAAAACTATGGTAGATTAAGAATAAAAAATAAAATACAAATAAATAATGAAAAAAAATGAACTTGCATGCCTAAAATCATCGATTATATTTGCATGGTAATAAGATACCACACGTCTTAGTGAGAATCCAACCTATCTCTCTTTTGAGACAAGAAGCTCATGATCTATGAATAATTCAATAATCATAGGAAATGGTTAGGGAACTTAGGGTAAAGGGATGTGAAACAATAAAATCATAATATTTCCCCTTAGCCCCTTAAACCCCCTTTCTTCACTCTTATGGACTCATAGACACCTTTCCTTTCCTTCTTCATTTTTAGTCTTTAATGTATTTATATTATATTTAAATATACATTTACAAACTCAATGATCATACTTTGCTTAGACAACATATGTCTAGGCCTATAGACTTTTCATAATCACATATACATTCATAATTAGGAGGTCTAAATTAAGGTATTACATTAATTCCCCCTTTAGAATAACACTTGTTTGGTGTTCTTTTATTTTCAACAATGATATCCATGCCTTCATTATTTATTTGCACTTGCAATGTTATCCCCTTCCTTGCAAATTTGTAGAGTTGTTGGTTATCAAGTGGACACAATGCATCTACATTTACTTTTTGGTATATTGGGTAACCTCCAAGGTCTTTAGAATTTCATCATTTACCTATATCAATCATAAAGAGAAACATGCTTGTTATAATAATTTAATGCAACAATTATCCCATTATGAAACTTAAATTTCACAATGTAAATGCATATTCATAACATGAGATTAGATATGCAATTCTAGCCCAATACTTATTTATATAAATATTTCTCTACTTCGTAAGGATGCCGCCAGTGAGAGTTCATCTCACTATCCTTTTTGACACTATACCCTCCTTGATCCCAACAACAGGCAACCTATTTTTTTTTTTTAAATTATTAATATATTTTCATAAATATTATTGTTAAGTAAAAATAAAAATAAATTAGAGAAGGGGGATAATTTGAGATCCCATAGGAAATAAAGTAGCACATTTTTCTTGGGGACTTGGCCAAAATTCAAATAACATTCTAGAGGCATATGCCTTGTGGTAGGGAATTCAGATTGCAAAAGAAAAAGGTCTTTGACAAGTGGTTACTTTTGTTGATTCCATGCTCATTGTCAGACCCATACTCAAGCATACCAACATCGGTAGCGATATTTTTAAGGGGATACTATCTCGTGTCTCAATTATATTTAGAGGATTTGAAGAATGGTGAATATACCACATTCTTTGTGTTCATAACCATGTGACAGATCAAATGGATAAGTGTGGTTTGAACCTTAGCGAAGGGATGCTCTAAATTAATGGAGTGTGTGAGTATTGCCTATTACCATAACCCCCCCCTATGGAATTAATGTGTGATCTGGAATGATGGTCTCATTTTCACTCAAAGTGTCATTTGATTCGAAAGTGTCATTTGATTCGAAGGAATGTACATTCAATCTACTTGTTAGTAATTAGTCATTTAAGCAGTGACTTGTGCAAGAAGAGTTATATTAGGATTTTTATTGGAGAGATGGTGTCATCAACCTAGTTTCACATTAGTTCTTGGTGCTCATGTAGGAAGAAAGATCATAGATTCATTATTTTGATCGTGTTTTACCCCCCTTTAAATGTGGATGAACCTGCACAGATAAGATCTAGCTAGCAAAAGACATACACAGTTTGCAAAAAAATGAGAAAAGACGGAAACGAGAGAAAAAGAATCAAATAATTGTATTAATGGTATTCCACACTCAAAGAGTGAATAATTTACAATAGATATAGGTTACATGAGTAACTAATGCACCATAGTAGTGATCTAGAGATATCTAGACACTCACTGATAGATACTGGAGTGAACTGCCACCTAGTCCTAGTTAACTGATCCATGCAATCATCAGCTAACTGAGACACATGTGTGGAAGTGAGAGAGACATGCAACTACTGGTGATAAAACCGAGGTTTCCATGCATGAGTGACTTCCACTAGTCTAAATGAGTGTAAACTTACTCTGAACTGAAGAGGAACGACCTATTTTGTAGGGGAATATTTTCTAGAGAGAATATTCTCATCTAAGGAATCGTTCTCAACATTGGACTATCAAACTTAGGAAAATAATTCTAGGTGAGTGTGTAATATCTCCAACACCCCCCCTGAACACTACTAGGGTGTACATGATGAATGGGTCCCGACAATAGAGGCCATGTTAGGTACCCATTATACAATACATACAAGAATGAAACACTAAAAAACAAGGAAAGAGGGAAAACCTCATGGGAAAACCCCCCCTCAAAGTACAATGCATAAGAAAAAACAAAAAAATGAGAAGGAGCAAAAAGAAACTACTAACCAATTGTGTGCTTCACTCCATGAAGACCTCACAACCGTGCAAGTTTGTGTTCGTTGAAGATTTTGTTGAAGATGTAGTTGTCTGCACGGATCTGATAAAGTAGATGCACCGGTGAGATGTCCACACATATCTACATTCTATTTCTGTAATGAAGAAGATCCAAATGAAGTTTGTATGAAACTTTGAAAATTGTGTGGTCGTTTTTGGAAAAATGATGAAAATTTACGGATTTTAAAATTCTCATATCTTCACTTCCCGGACTCCATTTCAAACGTTTTTTTTTTTTTTTTTAAATTGGTTATTTTTCCAAGAGGAATTCAAATATCCAATTTTTTTTTTGCAAATTATTCTCAAAAAATATTATAATTGAATCTGATGTGCGCGACCCCCTTTTTATCTCTTGAGATGCATGCATGTTTCTCCTGAGATGCATGCATGGCGCATGCAAAAGTTTATGCATGTTGCTCCTGAGATGCATGCATGATATATTTCGTATGAAATTCAGAAAACAAATCTGAAATGGAGTAGACATCATCTGCAATTAATGGAACAAGAATTTGTGCAGATACTTGTGTAGAAGACTCTTCAGAATAAGAGGCTTGATCTTATGATGATTTCTTCTTTGGATCTATCTTTTGAATCTCTTGCATGAAATTTTCACAATCTTCTTTATTCCCAAATAGAACTTCCAATCTGGTCCATAATTCATTTGGAGTTGAGTCTCGTGATTCATCATATACTTGGTGGAGAATTTAATAAGAAATAGACAAGAAGATACATCCTATGGACATATCTTGTCTATTGAGAAAGTCATTTTTCTCATTGACAGAATTAGGCTCTACTTTCATTGCCACAATTATTTGATACAAGCCTCTGCATCTGAGTTGAAGTAGAATTTTTGGCTTCAAATTCAAATAGTTATGAGGCGTGAGAAGTATTGTCAGCGAATAATCCATCTTTTCTGCGTTATTCAATCTTCAGTACCTGCAAAAAGAGTTTGGTGTGTCTTTTTCCTAGCAATCCGTCGGCTCTGATACCATGTAAATGTGGATGAACCTGCACAGATAATATCTAGCTAGCAAAGGACATACACGGTTTGCATAAAAATGAGAAGAGAAAAACAGGAGAGAAAGAATGGAAGAATTCTATTAACTATATTCCAGACTCAAAGAGTAAATAATTTACAATAGAGATAGGTTACATGAGTAACTAATGCACCATAGTAGTGATCTAGAGAGTTCTAGACACTCACTGATAGACACTAGAGTGAATTGCCACCTAGTTCTAGTTAACTGATCCATGCAATCACCAGTTAACTGGAACACATGTGTGGAAGTGAGAGAGACACATGTAACTGGTGGTGATAAAATTGAGGTTTCCATGCATGAGTGACTTCCACTAGTCTAACTGAGTGTAACTGAATCTGAACTGAAGAGGAAAGCCCTATTTTGTAGGGGAATATTCTATAGAGACAATATTATGATCTAAGGAATGATTCTCAACATTGGACTATCAAACTTAGGAAAATAATTCTAGGTGAGTGTGTAATATCTCCAACACCCCCTTTGTTGGTCAATTCCCATTTGACCTTTAGCTTTTTACCTCTATCATTTAATTCTTTCTACTTTTGGATTTTTTTTGTCCCTCTACCCACTATTGGTTGATACTTTCTTGTTTGTGGGGTTCCTCGAAATTAATGAAAATGGATTTATGGAAATTGACGATTGGAGCTTCGGGGTTACAATTATGAATCTTAGTGTGAATTTTATTGGCGATATGTGGGTTTTTTGGACAAATCGAGGGACCCATGTTCAAGTCTTTGGCTATGCTCACTTAGTTATTACTAACCCTCTATCTTTGTCTTTGGGTTTTGCTTCAACCCATAGTGTCTTGGGTGGTATTAGTGGTGAGGTGCCCTTTCGACTTAGAGCGACTAATAGTTGGTGTATGGTTTTTAGTTTAGCGAGGGTTTGTGCTTTGAGATTGAATTCCTTTGCTCACATCTCTTTAATATTAGCTCGCTCCAGGGTCTCCTTTCGGCCAAATTCTGGCATTCCTACTTATTTCTCTTCTCGTCGCTTAGTCTTTGTTTCCACAAGCATTTACAGACACATCAACAATGGTGGACGGGGGAAAAAGAAGCAATTCTTCTGTAAATCATAATTCTGTTATATCCAGTACTGAATTGACAAGTGGATTTGGCTTCAAGCTTGTCTTGGCAGGATTTAGGGGTGTTTTGTTTGGTTTGGAAATGAAATCCACTTGGAGGGATATCAAGCATATTCTTTAGTGACATGAAGACATTTCATAAGCAAACAAAGTTTCATTTTAATAATTGACTATTATGGTGGAGAATTTGGAGCATGTTCTCTTAAGATGTATTGAAAGTTTGGAAGATGTATGTCATTGTTTGAGAGCTTCGCTATTGCCTCAACATGAACAATCTGCCATCATTGACCAAGTTTATGTAACATTTTGACATAGTTTATCCGAAAAAGGACATGGAGGTCAAGAAATTGTTCCAATGGAGGTCGAAGAAGAATCTCCACTTCAAAGTAGAGTGTAGGGGATCCCAAATCATGGTTCAAATAATAATTAATGCACCATAATGTTATCTTTTTGATGGGTCAGTTCATGAAGAAATATTGTTTTCAAGAACATTGTAATTTTTTGCAGATAATATGTACTTTTTATAGTCTAAGCATAGGAAAAGAAATCATGGCCATGAGCCAGAATATTGTATCAACGTTATTGAAATTTTGTTGTTTGTGATTGCGTAACTATTATATATTATAAACTTTCATAAAGTTTTAGTTCCTTTTAAAACTAATAATAATAAATTAATAACAAATATATCCTTATTTCATGATTTTAAGAGTTAGTTTGATTGGTAAATATTTTGTGTTATTTCTATGTAAATCTCTATATATTGGTTGGTAGTTGATGTGATCTTAAATTTTAAAAATCAATAATATTAAATAAGATAATATGCTATCTAAAATCATTTTAATAACTTATTTCTTACTTTTGTATAAAAAAATTTCATTAATTTAAAAAAAAAAAAATTAAGAAATTTTCTTATTCTTCAATAATATTTTTCAAGAAACTCATCATTAAAACATTAAAATTTTGACATAGAAATTATCCCTTATTTTTTAATAAAATATTTCATTTAATTTAAAAATAAAAAATAAATTTTTTTTTGAAGAAACTTATTATTAAAACATTAAAATTTTAACATAGAAATTATCCCTTATTTTTTTATAAAATATTTTGGGGAAACATTATTTTTTACTTTCCTTTTTTTTTCAAAAATTTATTATTAAAATATTATTTATAAATAATATAAAAACTATTTCTTATTTATAAAATATTTTCATTAAATTTAAAAAAAAATGACATTATTTCTATCTTTCATTTTTTAAAAATTCATTAATATTTTTTCAAGAAACTCATTATTAAAACATTAAAATTTTAACATAGAAATTATTTTTTTTTAATAAAATAATTTCATTTAATTTAAAAATAAAAAATAAAACATTATTTTTTACTTTCTTCTTCAACAATATTTTTTTGAAAAAACTCATTATTAAAACATTAAAATTTTAACATAGAAATTATCCTTTATTTTTTTTAAAATATTTTGGGGAAATATTATTTTTTATTTTCCTTTTTTTTTCAAAATTTTTATTTATAAATGACATAAAAATTATTTCTTACTTTTATAAAATATTTTCATTAAATTTTAAAAATAAAAAAATGACTTTATTTTTTCTTTCATTTTTTAAAAATTCCTTAAAATTTTCACAATTATTTTTATATTAAAAAGAAATATAATAAAGATGGAAAATTGAATAAAAAGAGTATGTTTTATATATGAAAACTTTTTCAAATTCCTACTAAAATGTATTATTATTTAATGATAAAGATAACTATCAATTCAATCAGTTTTCCAAATTTGTAAAGAAATCACTCTTCCAAGTTATTTAAAAAAAATCTTTAATGATAAAGTGCACTTGAAATCAACAAGTCTTCTAAGTTAAAAAAAAAAAAAGCTTAAATATTAAACTTCACATTCCCACTATGATATAAATTATTATTTAGTAAATAAAAATGTGTTAAAAAAGTCAAAAGAAATTCTTTAAGAAAACTACTTTCCCAAATTTCAAAGAAAACAATCAAGTCAACACGTCTTTGAAAATTTCACAACTATTTATACATTAAAAAAATATCTTTTACTTTTTATAAAATATTTTTAGTAAAATATTATTTTTGTTTTTCAATTTTTTCAGAAATTTATTATTAAAATTTTATTTTTACATTAAGAGAAATATAATGAAGATGAGAAGAATGTGTGTTTTATTGATTAAAGCTAAATTTTCCATATTCTCACTAAAACATAATTAAAGTGTTAAATTATTATTTAAAAATTAAAATATAATTAAATTGTTAAATTATTATTTAAAAACTAAAATATAATTAAATTGTTAAATTATTATTTAATAATAAAGGTAAGAACAAATTTTTAATAGCTTCAAAGTGAAATTGGGAGTTGGTCAATTCCTCAAACTTTATGGGATGAAAGAGTGTGTCACCTTTGTGACACTAATAAGGTTGAAGATAAAAAACACTTTCTCTTAGATTGTCCAACCTATACCCACATTATATCTCATTTTCAAACAAAATTCTAAAGAATAACAAGTAATCTTTTACCCTCTTAAGAACCCAATTCTATCTTAGTAAACGTTAATCATCATCATAATCATCATATCAATTCAATTGTCTTTAAAATTTGTTAAAAAAACACTCTCCTAATTTATTCAAAAAAACAAAAAACTCTTTAATAATAAAAATAAAAAATTATTTGAAATCAAGTTTTCTAAATTTCTAAAAAAAATACTTTATAATATTAAATTTTACATTTCCATTATATTATAAATTATTATTCAATAATAAATAAAAAAATATATAAATGTATAAATTATTATTCAATAAATAGAAATATATATAAATATAAATCTTAAAATCTTAAATTCTTTTAAGAAAAATACTCTCCCAAATTTCCACAGAGCAATAAAATAAACACGTCTTTGAAATTTTCACAAACTATTTATACATACAAATTATTATTATTATTTAAAACAAAAAAACCTTTAATAATAAAAAGCCATTTAAAATCAAACAAGTCTTCTAAATTTCAAAAAAATACTTTTAAATATTAAACTTCACATTTCCACTATAACATAAATTATTGTTCAATAAATAAATATATATATATAAATCCAAAAAGGTTAAAGATCAACAAGTCTTCTAAATTTCAAAAAAATACTTTTAAATATTAAACTTCACATTTCCACTGTAACATAAATTATTATTCAATAAATAAAAATATATATAAATCCAAAAATGTTAAATTCTTTTAAGAAAACTACTCTCCCAAATTTCAAAGATAGCAATAAAGTCCATACATTTTTTAAATTTTCACAACTATTTATACATTAAAAATTATCTCTCTCTTCTTTTATAAAAGATTTTCATTAAATTAAAAAAATAAAAAAAAAATATTATTTTTGCCTTCAATTTTTTTTCAAAAATTCATTATTAAAATATTAAAAATTTCACAATTATTTATAAAACATTTTTATTAAATTTTGAATGAGAAAGATAATGAAGATGAAAAGAATTTGTCTTTTATTAATTCAAAAAAAGTTTTGCATATTCTCAATAAAACATAACTAAAACTTTATTTAACAAGGTGGCAGCTCAGTCCCTGCCAAGGAGGTTAGAAAGTAAATTGTGGAAAATAGGATCGAATTGTAAATGAAACAAGTGTTTGGTGCAAAATGTATATCAGGGAAATGTTGTGCAAAATGTATATCACGGAAGATAGGGCAAAAGTAAATGATGGTCAGCAAACACATCAACATCTAACTTTTGAAAGTATATAGCAAACCTAATTTTTTTGAAAGTATATAACAAAGTAAAAAAGTTGTTGACACTGCAAGATTAAATTTGGAAATTTAAATGCATTTTCCATATAGACTAGTGAAAGATAAAAATATATGATGACATAAAATTAATAGGAGATAAGTAATATAAAAATTTAAATGCATTTGTGAACATGGGGTATATGTAAATGACGCTTGCATTGTTGAATGCCATTTATTTTGAAATATATATAAAAAAGAAAAGTGTGTAACATATAAAAGAGTAGATGCATTTGCCATACAGACTACTGAAGGATACGAATAAAAGTCTAACATATTAAAAAACAAATGCATTTGTTATATAGAATACAGAAAGATAAGAATAGAGTTTGTAACATATAAAAATTTAAATGCATTTTTTATTTCAAGTATGTAAAAAAATGAAAGTTTGTTACATACTACTGCACATTTTGAAATATACCAAAAAATTAAAGTCTGTTACATATAAACCGGAATTTCAATGCGTTTGTCATGTAGACTGGGATTGGGGCTCCCGCGGACCATTAGAGAAATATGTACAAGAAACATGATTGTGGAAAGAAGATAGAGTGCAATAGCTGCAAAAGAAAATAAATGGAAAGGTATAAGTGTTTGTCTATACATCTGTATTTAAGAAAGTGGAATAACCGTGTTGAGAAACAAAGAAAGATGCGATGACTAAACTTACAGTGAGGGTACATATGAGCGCTTTGGCTATTTGCTTGTGGTTGCCGTTTCATTGATGTCAACGATGACTGCGGTTTCAAGGATGTTCTCCACGACTGTTGGAATGTCGGGAACTACCTGTTGTCTTTCGTTGGCGGTCTGTTTCAATTGCCTTTCGACCCATTCTTCAATGTAGCTTCTCATTGGGACAACGTTGATCTCATTCTGAATTTTGATGTTGAAAATTTCATTTTCTAATTCCTGGAAGTCGATAGAAAGATTATCAAGAGCCTGATGAATTTCCTCATTCTATACTGCATATTTGACTAGCTAGTCATGGACGCGAGCTTGATCAAATTGAAGGATGTTGTAAAAATTTTCCAGAGACAAGGTATTCAACATAACAACCTGTTTATCGAACTCTTGCCTGGTTAAGGGCAAGGAGTTTGCGATTAAGAGGGGGTCTTGGAAGTCGTTGGTTTTCCCTGCTAAGTCTATATTTGACAGCTTTGTGAATAATTTATCTTTCTTAGCTATGGTTTGTTCACGTGACTGAACAATGAGACACAGGTTCTTTACTTTTTGTTTCCAACATGCATTCAATTGGCCAATCCGGTTTTTGGATGGAATATCTTCTTCTTTTCTTTTTGTTTCTGTCATATTGTTGACAATCTTTCCAAAAGGGATGACTGTTTTTAAAAAGAAATTTTCTTCATCTTTTAATTCAGCTTGCAAAATCTCGAGCAAGCTATGTGCCCTGGTTCCAAGGGAAGCGATGATTTGTGATATTTTCCATGCCTGGGTAACCAGTTCCATTCTTTTTTTGATATTGTTCTCCAGTTATCCTTTACAGGATGCGAGCAGGGTGGAGGATTCTTTTACATTGGGTGCAGGGGTGCCAAGCATGGCTATTTCCAAAGGATCGACAAGCAATGGCATAGGAATGAAAGCGTTTTCCAATTCCTTGACTCGATCCTTCAGTTTGGCATTCTGGGTCTTGATGCGTCCAATGGAATCACAAAGTGCTTCTCCGGTCGCGGTGTGAAGTTGATAGATTTGGGACGGCCACATGTTGGCAACGTCAACCTCTGAACAAGATTTTCCTTTGATATTTTTAACATTTTTTTTCTCAAATATCAATCTTTTGTTTCGGCTATAAAAAATAGCACTCTAGAACACGAAGGATTCATCTTCGTCAAAATTTTGGGTAACGTATATGTCCATTGGATGGCTATGGTGGATGTCATCTTGGGGATGATTAAGGAAGGGGAACATGGCATCCAGATCAGTGTCAACTTCCATGTTTTGACTCTGAATTTCTGGCTCTTCTGCCTGACCCACATTTTTTTCCCCCTTCTTCTCTACTGGAAGCTTGTGAGAACTATCAATTTTAGAGTGAGGAGGGTTGTTATCTCCTCCTCTGTTTGAAGAACTTTGGGTTTCTTTGTTGTTGTGATGGGACGTTGGAGCAATGCTCCGGGATGTCGTACTTTTTGGAGTGGTATTTGTGGATTGAACATTCTTGTCACTAGGGCCTTTCCCCTGTTGCATGTACAATTTAGTGTAGCTTTGCACTGTCTCTACGTCGTCGGTATCAGAGGCAAGACCGTCACTGTCTCTATTTTTGGGCAGGTGTTTATTTACAAAACAATCGCCGAGGCCAAGTGATTGTAAATGTTGTCTACAAATAGCATAGGGGTCGAATCCTTCTGTGTCTTCAACATATCTGAGGTTGGAGATGCTAAAATGTGTTGCGAAATCCTCAATTTTGTTGATGTTTTTCAAGACGAACTCCCCTATTTTCCAAGGCAAAGGAATGAACTATTTTTTTTTCTTCCTTTGGAACAGATAGAACCTGTAGCTGTATTGACGTTCTATTTCTGCAATAAAAATTATGTCCGTAACGTGAAATGTAAGGAGAGAAGGTTGTTCTGTGGAGCCAAAAATTCTTATGATAGTGTAATTATCCAAATATTGGAGTGTTCCCTTATTGTCCAAAAAACTAGCTGCTTGTTCAGATATGCGGGGAGCATTTTCTCCTAACAACAAAACTTTGAAAATAGACAGGAAGCCATTAAAAACCTCATAAAAATAGTGGGAAGCCTTGTGCTTCCACAAGGCCTGGTACCAGAACATTACTGGGTGGAATTCACAGTTGACTTTTTTGGACAGAGATAGTTGCGAAAATTGACAGGAATGTGCTATTGAAAAAACTAAATAGGATGACATATAAAATTTCTTTTCCATTTTGTAGCTTGACAATTGGGAAGAGATTTCATGGTAAATTAACCTGCCCCAATAAAAAAGGGCTTGTTCGTTGACTGTGAAATACAAAATATAAAGATCCATGCAGGAAACAACCAGGCAATTTCTTGTCCTGCTATTCTTGTAAACAACCAGGCAATTTACCGAAATGGATTTCTAAATGAACTAAACTGCATACTTGTAATATCTTTAGGAACTAGATTCGGCCTTTCCAAAAAATGGGGCAAGAGGTCCAATCCATTATTATGCTTTGCTAGGAACTGTTTGCAATCTTCTCCTTTGAATGTCAATGTTGGCTCGGGCAATTTCAACATCTAGCGAAAGACTTGAGGTGACAAAGAAACATAAGAGTCGTCGTGCAGTGGAATAATTCTTTGCTCCGCAATAAATTTATTGGCACACCAAGAGACTAGGTCCTTACAGTCAAAAACCTCAGGGACACATCCTGCATGAGCAATCTCGGAGGTCCAAATTACTTGGTTCTCTGCGGTAGGGGTTGAGTAATAAGAAAATGCCCTGGACCAGTGGAAGTTTTGGTCCTCATGCCTGAAGTGTTCACTGTATCTCCACAGAACTGGTGCTGAGCTGATGCCATAGGTTTATGAGAAGGTTGCTTTGCTGCAGATGATGGTTTAAATGAATTGTTAGAGAGAATAATGTAACTTTTTGCTAAATCTTGGTTAAATGCTTGTGAATGGGAAAGCTCCTCGAGCCTTTCGTTGATTAATGAAAACCTGTATTGGTGGTGCATGATGAACTGTTAGCAGTAAAATTTATTTATTGAATTTTTATAAATGCGAACGTGGTAGGTACGATGAAGAGAAATTAAGGAATGGAGGTTTCGTGAACATGCGAAGAGCACGCCATGTGAATGAGATTTCATGATTTTTAAATGAAGACTCGCAAGGGATAATATAATCCGCCTACAAATTTTGGTTTAATGTGCATGAATACGAGATGTCCTCGAGCCTTTCGCCCATCTAAGACAATATATACTATTTCTGCATGATGACTTGTTAGAATTAAATGCCAGTAATTCCATATTTACATACATACATACATACATACATACATACATATATACATACATACATACATACATACATACATACATACATACATACATACATACATACATACATACATACATACATACATACATACATACATACA
>ML783935.1:501350-532776 GCA_009831015.1 Picea engelmannii | reverse complement strand
ATATATATATATAACTTTTTATTTTCTTTTATTATAGACAAGTGCGAAGGTGATGGAGAGGGCAGAGAGAAAGGAAAGAATGTCAAGCTATGAAAAGCGGTTGGACGAGATTCAAAAAAGGGTTACAGGGATAGTTAGGACATCCGAGTGTTGCACGATGAAATTTCATGTTTCAGAATTTTTGAGTGCAAAATGTGTAAAACGAAAGAGATCATGATGGGGCAGTTGAGTGACCAGCTTGTATATTTGCGGAATTCCGCCAAAGTGGCTAAGTATGGAACATGGAAATCGCTAATTGCATACATGGAAATAAGATCTTATATATAATTTACAACTTATAATTGCAAAGGGGCACAGATACAGGAAACAACGACTACGAATTGAATATTTCTTCAACCCGCCAAACCGACGATTCACTAAAGAAATTCGAACAAATGGCGAAGTATGGAAAGCAGACAGATGCACTTCAAAATGGGGTGACAATAGTTCCACTAAATATGCGAGGACCCGACGGTTAAATTGTATTTCTCGAAAGTTTTCAGTGCAAAAATGTGCAACACAGAAAAGGGCATGATAGGTGGACCGTAATACGGAAAAGCGTATGATCTAAGAACGGTTGCAATTTTGAATATATGTCAATTTGTATATACCGGAGCTCTGAATGTTGTTTGGAGGTCACAAAAAAGTAGAATTGCAATGTTGATCAGACCAGCGCACAAGTCCGCCTGTCAATTTGTATATGGCGGAACTCTGGGTGCCAGTTGCGGGACAGGGAACAATAGACGGTCAATTTAAAGAAAGGGGAAGCGGTCGTTGGAAACGCAAACGCGTGAATCTGGGAAGCTGCGGAGCAACGCATTGTTGGGAAAAAAATGATTAAGTAACCAAGAAGAGAAACTAGAGGGAATAAAAGAGTGGGAAAATAGAGAGGCGGAAGACAGTTTTCGTAAGCAGGAATTGGTTTCAAAGAAGCGCCATCGTTGCAAAACCATGATCTACTAATTGTCAGCAAATGCATTGTTGAAGATTACATTTTATTGCAACGTATGCCTGCAACTATGTTCTTGATACATTATTCCATGACTGTAACATATCAACTTAACCACTAAATTTCCTTTTCTACTAATTGCCAGCAAATGCTTTGTGGGAGATTAGATTTTATTGGAACGTGTGCATGTAACTATGTTATTGATACATTCTACCATCAATGCAACAGATTAACTCAAGTACTAAACTTATTTCATTATGGGCTGTTAACATTAAAACTTAATAATTGCATGTCTTGAAACAAGAATAACAATTTTGCTGCAACATTGTACATTGGTATTAGTAAACATAAGATCGAAGAAGTACGAGAGCACCAAACCATGCCAATTAGAACATGCGTTAAACCCATAAAAGAGGCAACAATGAAGAGTGCAAGGAAATGTTTTTTAATAGCAAATTCATTTAAAATAAAAAAATAAGAAAAACACCGAGTACTGTACATCTATGCTTAGAAATTGGACCCAGTTATTTGGGCCAAAACATTGAAGGTATCTGCGACAAACACAAGCATGAGTTCTGCAGTATGCAAGATCCTTGGAGTTTTCTCGTCGATGAATCATCCTTTGTTGAAATTGATATTTTTTAGAAGCTTTTCCTCAGAAATAAGATGAAAATGGTTTTAGGGCAAGTGGAATAGCCCTTAGCTGAAACTACCTCTGCATAGTCCAAAATAATTCAGTATCACATCTTTCACGTGCAATTACAGAGGCCTAAATTAGTCCATTCTGGGCAGAAGGAGATGACTAGTAGGAAAATGTGTTGTAGGAGCGAGAGTTTTGGACCTGATGCTCGAAAATGTTAAACAATATTTTTTTGGCTTGAAATATATCTCTGGGAGCATCAACATGTCATTACTTTACACTGAAACTCTTTCACCCAGAACTGACTAATTTGGAATTCTGGAATTCCTACTTTCGCAGTGCAAATTGGTTGTTGCATTCACTGTCAGTTTCTTTTCTGAAACTCCTTTTGGTGTTGTCATCACTGCGATCACTGAGCCGGGAAGGTTCGTTTGTTATGGTTGATTTAAATTTGGGTGCAGGAGTGGGAAGATTCTCTGCATTGCCATCATCCATTTCCGTATCATTGTCCATCAGATCATCTTCTTCCGACTCGAAATTCATGGCATCAACTTTTGCGATAGCAATGACTGCAACTGGGCAGGTTCTCTGACTAGCCAGGGTTGCGATGGAATTTTTTGGCTTGAAATATATCTCTTGGTGTAGCAAGGGACCATCTCCTTTTTTGCTCCTGGGCGAAGGGAGGTGAATAGTAAGAATATGCCCTGGAATAGTGGAACCTCTGGCCATTATGCCCCAATGTGTTTACTGTGTATGGAGAGAATTGCTGCCAAAAGTTATTTAGAATTTTCGTTTGGTTGAGACGATGTTTGAAATGAAAATAGGGGAGGGATAATATAAGCCTCCACAAATTATGGTTTAATTCATATCAATGGAATATCTCCTCGAGCCTTTCGATGATCAATGATAATTTCCAGGGTTCATGCGGAATGAGCTATGACCATCACAACTCACTAATTGCACAATTAGAAAAAACTGCGAACGTGGCGGTGACGGCAAAAAGAGATTAAAAATAAGAAATTTCTTAAAAGAACCAACCCGTCGGCGCACAAAAGAAAAAGATTGCATGGCCTTTGAAATGAATACTTGGAAAGGATAACATGCTTGTGGGAAAATCTTAGTTTAATTCGTACTAATGACAACTCTTCTTCGGACTTCCGGACATTAATGACAGTTTTAACAGTTGCTGTAGGATGGCTACTAGCATTAAAGCTTAATTATTTCATATCTGGAAACAAGTACAAAGGCAACAACAATGGCGAAACCGATTCCAAGAAATACCAAAGTATGAAAAGTTGTCGGGCGAAGATATACCTAGGGCATGTGAAGGGTCGATGGTTCTCAGCTTGGTGGGCTAAAAATTGAGCCTCTATTGTTCCATGTCCTACAAATAGCACCTACACTTCCGCGATATACAAATTGACAGGTGGACTTGCGGGTTGGTTGGTTCAACATTGTTTTTTTTTTTTTTTTTCCGTAGCGATTCCGTATTAATTCCATAATTAGCCACTTTTTTGGATCGGGGGTTCTTGGGCTGGCGGGAAAAAATTGGGCATATGTTATTCTGCGCTCTACAAATAGCACTGACAATTCCACGATATACAAATTCAGAACCTGACCTGCGCTAAATTATTACTGTTAAATATTTTTATTGCAGAATTTAATTATACGAGAAAGTTTGCACAATCTGGTCGACCAAGTGATATAAAAGTATTTCCACAAACGAACAATATAAAAAAGAGTCATTTCATACTTAGGCACTTTTTTGATCGCGGGTTGGCAGCCTCGTGGGCTGAAAAAAGAGTCTCTATTGTTTTGTGTTGTACAAATAGCACCCAGATTTCCATGGTATACAAATTAACAAGAGGACCTATGGGCTGCTTGGCTGAACATTGCATTTGATCACTGGTTCGTGGCCTGGCAGGCTGAAAATTAAGTATCTATTATTCTGTGTCCTACAAATAGAACCTACAGTTCCGTGATATACAAATTCACATGCGGACTTGTGGAAAGTTTCTATATAAAGTATGCAATGAGATTTTATACAGCATATGCGGATCCCTCATTCCATACTTAGCTAGTTTTTGGATCATGGGCTCATGGTCTGGCGGGCCGAAAAGAGAGTCTCTATTGTTCCATCTCCTACAAATAGCACCCAAAATTCCGCGATATACAAATTGATAGTGTTCTAGACCATATGCAGATCCCTCATTCCATACTTGGGCACTTTTTGGATCGCGGGTTCGCGACCTGGCGGGCTGAAAAATTAAGTATCTATTATTCTGTGTCCTATAAATAGCACCTAGACTTTCGTGTCCTACAAATAGCACCTAGACTTCCGTGATATACAAATTCACATGCGGACTTGTGGACATAGTCTATATAAAGTATGGAATGAGATTTTATACAACATATGTGGATCCCTCATTCCATACTTAGGCATTTTTTGGATTGCAGGCTCGCGGCCTGGTGGGCCGAAAATAGAGTCTTTATTGTTCCGTCTCCTACAGATAGCACCCATAATTTCGTGATATACACATTGATAGTGTTTTAGAACATATGCCGATCCCCCATTCCATACTTGAGCACTTTTTGGATCGCGGGTTCGCGACCTGGTGGGTTGAAAATTAAGTATCTATTGTTCTGTGTCTTACAAATAACACCTAGACTTCCGAGATATAAAAATTGACACGCAGACGTTTGGACATAGTCTCTATATAAATTATGGAATGAGCTTTTATACAGCATATGCGGATCCCTCATTCCATACTTAGGCAATTTTTGGATTGTGGGTTCGCGGGTTGGCACGCCGAAAATAGAGTCTTTATTGTTCTGTCTCCTACAAATAGCACCCAGACTTCCGCGATATACAAATTGATAGGTTGAATCGGGCTGGTTGGTTGAACATTGCACTTTTATTGTCCTGTAGCGATCCCGTATGAATTTCAAATTTAGCGTTTTCTTTTATTGGTGGCTCTGGAGCTAGCGAGCTGGAAATTGGGCGTCTATTGTTCCACGCTTTACAAACACATTTTTCTAGAACATATGTGGATCCCTCATTCCATGCTTCAACACTTTTTGGATCGCGGGTTCGCGACCTGGCAGGCTGAAAATTAAGTATCTATTGTTCTGTGTCCCACAAATAGCACCTAGACTTCTGTGATATACAAATTGACACGCAGACTTGTGGACATAGTCTCTAAATAAAGTATGGAATGCGATTTTATATAGCATATGCGGAGATCCCATATGAATTTCATATTTAGCGATTTTTTTTTATCGGGAGCTCTAGGGCTGGCGGGCTGAAAATTGGGCCTCTATTGTTCTGCGCTGTACAAAAACATTGTTCTAAAAAATATGCGGATCCCTCATTCCATACTTGGGCACTTTTTGGATCGCGGGTTCGCGACCTGGCAGGCTAAAAATTAAGTATCTATTGTTCTGTGTCCTACAAATAGCACCTAGACTTCTGCGATATACAAGTTGACACGCGGACTTGTGGACAATGTCTCTACATAAACTATCGAATGAGATTTTATACAACATATGCAGATCCCTCATTCCATACCTAGGCAGTTTTTGGTTCATGGCCCGGTGGGCCGAAAATAAAGTCTCTATTGTTCCGTCTCCTACAAATAGCACCTAGACTTCCGCGATATACAAGTGGATAGGTGGACTCGAGCTAGTTGGTTGAATATTGAAATTTTATTGCCCCGTAGCGATCCCGTATGAATTTCATATCTAGCAATTTTTTTTTATCGGGTCTGTGGGGCTCGCGGGCTGAAAATTGGACCTCTATTGTTCCGCGCTGTACAAACACCAGACACATATCTGCGATTTACAAATTGACAAATGGACCTGTGGGCTGCGTGGCTCAACATTGCAGTTTTCATTGTTCCTTGTCCTCCTAATAACCCTCGGAGTTCTGTAATATACAAATTGACAGATGGACTTGAGGGATGTCGGGTTCAAGTTTTCCATTTTTTACAAATACTGATCCCTATCAACTATCTAACATATCTAAAAACATGATTTTCAATACTAAATTATTAATAATAATTTTTGCTATTGCAGAATTTAATTAAATGAGAAAGTTTGTACAATATGGTTGAGCGACTGATATAAAAGTTTTCTGACAAATGAGCAATACATAATAAACATGTACTTTTAGAAAATATGGACATGAGATTTTATAGAGCATATGCAGATCCCTTGTTCCATACTTGGGTACTTTTTGGATCGCGGGTTCTCGACCTGGTGGGCTGAAATTTGAACATCTTTTGTTCGGTGTCCTGCAAATATCACCTAGACTTCTGTGATATACAAATTGACAGGTGGACTTGCAGATTCCACGTCTGGCGGGTTTAAGATTGAAATTGTTTAGCAATTCTCATTCTATCTAACTTCAACTAAAAACATTATTTTCAGATACTAAAATATTAATATTAACTATTGTTATTGTACAAGTGAATTACATTAAATTATTAAAGGATGTTAAATCGCTTATTTTTTAAAAATTGAAGGAAACAAAAGAATGTTTTTGTAAAATTCTATCACCGCAAGCATAACAAGGACCAATTTGAAGTTTAAGGCCCTCTTGTTCATATGATAGCATAATTGCACTCCACACAACATATATTCGTTGATTTCAAATTATTCCAAGATATTAATTTTACCAAGTTCATCGAATAAGAAAAAATTGCGAAAACAACGATCAATTTGAATTTTAAGAGCCTCTTGTTGGTATGATAGGACAGTTGCACTTCACACACTATATATTTGTTGATTTCAAATTATTTCACAACAATAATTTGACCAAGTTCATCAATCAAGGAAATTTTCCAAAACAAGTCACATAGTACATTTGCATCGCAACGCCATAGAAATTATCAGGAGGATCTACATGCCAGCTGGCCAAAAAAATTCAATTATATTGTTCCGTGTCCTCCAAAAAAGAGCTGGAGTTCCACGGTATACAAATTGACAGACAAACCAGATAACCAAGAACCAACCATACTTTAAACAACCCAAAAGAAAGTTCCCAAAAGGTTCCATTGAGCAGAACCCATCGACCTTTGCACCAAACAATTTTATATACAAAGAAAAGACGTCGACACATTCCTTTTCTCTTGAAACGAACATTCATATGGATGTTGAACAAATATTACAAAGATACATGAGGTATTTTCGTTTCCTCCCAAAGTTTGATTTAATTTTTTTTTTGCCCTTCTTCAGCTGATATGCAAAATTGCATTGTCCTCATTTAAGGTGAATTTTCTCTGTATCCAAAGTTGCCACATCATATAGACACTGCTTGCCTTTTTCTGTAGATATGTTTCATACGACAACTCCGCCAATTCAAGAAGCACATTTTGTAATAGAGGATGCCTAACCGAACACTGCACAATTGTATTGCCCACGGTTCATATAACACCATTGACACAATTTCCATAAATATATGGACATTTTTCACTGCATCCCAGACAATCAATCGTATCATCACTTATCAAAGCGGAGGCAGAAGCAGTGCAATGGAATTTTTCACATACAGGCTCAAAGGGGGTCGAGTACACATTGGCTGCAACTAAAAGACCTTCAACCTGGCAACGCGAGCAAAGGGATTAATACATTGAACAATATAATACACAACTGCATCCCCCCCTCCCCTTTAAAACAAAAAAGAAAAAGTAAACATGTGCATAAATTTGTTGAAGGCTATTTCTATAAGCAAAGTGAGGATGATTTTGTGGATGTATATGCACAACAATTGTAGAGCTAGCTAGTTTCTCTAGATCCTCTACTATATCTGCTCGCAACTCTGTTACAAACATTGCTTGGGTTGTCCGAAAGATCCTTTCTCTAGCATCCTTCTTCTTTGTTATATTTTTGAATAGCATAAGTGGAATCTTCCCTCTATGCAATTGTTGTTCCATTGACGAAAACAAATCTGAATACGTATCAAACAATTGTAGTTGCAAAATGGAAAAGTGCAATATTTGTGTAACTTATCCGACATATATGCAGACGCAAAAGTTAAGAACAAAACTGAATATGAAAAATGGTACCATTTCCTTGTCGTTGTCCGACTCTCCATCCTTTATATGGAGAATGTGTTGCGACCCAAATTTTCTCGCCAGTGTCACAGCAGCCCCAATCATTTTGATTGGGTAAATATTAGTGCTCTGTGCAAGATGCCTGATAGTTGAGTCTGGGAGGAAGCGATATTCTGAACAAATAGTAGGAATTTTTTCCACAATGCTTGTTTCGTTGAGAAAAATAATTCGATCGCAATCACCACGGTCATATACTGTTTTGGGAAATACATTAAAATTTGTAATGGATATCCCATTACGAAGCAATATATTTTCTGCATGTTTTTTGACAAGTTGTGGAGGAACAATCAGTGTGACTTTCATCATGGCCTCCTTGTCTGTCATATCAGCACGCATAATGGATCTACTTTTGTTTCCCTTGTCCAAGTAGGTGGTATAGACAACCATTATGTCCCCGACGAACAGTTGTCCAGTTTGGTGGATGTTCAAGCCCTCTATTGATAGTAATTTGGATGTCACAACTCTAGACCTGATGACATTTTTTGAACATGAAAACTAAAGTGAATGGTAGTGTTCTACAAGTACATGAATAGTATTGATGAACTATGGAGCCACAGTTTTGCAACCACACCTCTTGGTCTGCGGAACATGCAACACGTTCGACGTTTCGATTGTACTTGTTGATACTTCTTGTGAGATGGAAACCATGTATTGCAAATGGCATTAGCATATCCGCCATGCCATAGATGAATATATAGCCCAGGAATTTTTTTTAGTAAACATAGTAAGAGCATAGCATATGCATATTTACTTTTGGCCTTGTCGGTCTGTCGATGTATGGGATGACTGACTGCTCATGGCCGTCTCACTAGTCCAACTTTTTTTGATGCAAGCATGTGCAGATGAACATCAGGACTAAACAAATATATGCATTGTATATTGCCCATCGGAAGGACCAAATAACCGTAAAAATGTATGCATCCTAATTTTTTAACTGGAGAAATGTTTAACAGTAAACAGGGCGTGATCGCGGGTCACCATGGCCAATCTGTATATCACGGACCCCCAGAAGCCAGGGGAGAAATCTTCAACCTGCCAACCTGGCAGCTGCAATCGACAAAGTGGGTAACTATGGAATAAGGTAGAAGCAGGACCACAAATGTCAGTCTGTTAGTCTGCCAACTGACGCACGAGGGAATTTTCGGAAACCACACTAAGAAGATGAATTAGAAAACAAAAGGGATAATAGAAAATGGAAAAAGTAGAAACAGGGAGCGTAGAAAGGCTCATTACTACAAATTCATCGTTTTCAAGTCTAATATTATATGCTTCCACCCCGTTTGTATAGTTAATTTACCGACACACTTGGTATACCTTTTAGAAGATTGTACCACATAACCCTATGTTGTTGCACAAAAGAATTCATCTCCCTATCCAAGCAACCTGTTTTTTCCAAGGCAACAACGTCGAAGATGCAATCGAGATGAAGGCAAGTTAGTATAAAAACAAACATCTAAAAGAAAAATAAAATGGTCTATTTACCCACCAAAGAGTCCTTCGTCCTGTCCAACGAATCTGTTTCTTTAAATGTAGTAATGCAGTGCAAACACAACAAACATAAACTAGCTTAGTATGCAGGAAGGAACATATGTAACCAAGATAACTTACCATGTAGGAAGGCACACAACTAGTTTAACACATATACAGACCATAAATGAAATACAAAACAATGCAATATGAAACAATAGTACAAGCATGCACCTTTCTATATCCTCTTTAGCCGATGCAGTCAAGACTCCCTCCTTTTCTCCAACTATACTGTTTGTTTCAATGTGGGAACCCACAAAATTCAATGAACATCAATGGAAGCTGCTATTCACTAGAGAACAAGAAATATGTAGATACAACAAAACTGACTCAACGAACAATTTACAAAGGCAGAAACATGAACCTTTGCGCTTCTCTATCCATGGCTGTAAACATCTAGGTTTTTTTTCCTTGGCCAAAATAGATTACAAGGTAGAAAATATCATGTAATTGCATGGCCACAACTAAATGATTTCTGGTTTTCCTTGGCAATTCATCTAGATATGCCCTTTAACCATGTTCTTTATTCTCTACACAGACTGCTATGCCCATGATACAAGTTCTCAGTTTTTCGTGGCAAACTACCTAGACATGCTTCCAGACATGAAAATATAATCTTGAAGAATCTTTGTTGCACATATCATATCTCAAGAACAACACAAATTGTATCATGTGCACACCAGTCTATGTAGAGGAGAAAGAACATGTCATGTCATATCTGCACATCTGACCATACATGGTCTTTAAATGTAGGCTTCATACATATGCTTTATTCCAACAAAAAAACAATGGATATTGTAACTTCACATGTAATCCTCCAACAATTTTGTATGCAACTATTTTCTTTCATGGCAGGACTCAAGCACCAAGAAAATCTCACAGAATTACAGATAACGACCTCTGCAAAAATGGCAAATAACACAACTATAGATTGACTAGTGGGTGCAGGGGATGAACACCGTAAAGCACCCCCAAAAAACAATAACAAACAAAAAAGAAAAGAAAAAAGAAAAGCTCCAACCACCGTCGCTGCACCCCAACCCTGCAAGGCCGAATCAAAGAAAAGAAACTAGCAAGGACCAAACCAATGAGAAAGCACGAAGAGGATGAACTACACCCACAGGGCCCCAAAGCGCAAACCCCAGGTAAACAAACAGAACCAACAACCCAGGAACCAACGAACCAACAAAAGCCATCGACCCAGTGAACAACATATGTATCTCCAACGATTACGAAACTGTAGCTGAAGAAGAAAAGGAACCGAAAACATACAAGGAACATGCGACTACAAATAAGCAAACATTCTTACTTGCAAACTACAAACACTGAACATCAAAAAAGGATTACAAAATGAAACTATGGCATCAAAACTTATTCCAAAACGATGAAATGTAGAATCATAGGTCGAATCGTGAGTGAAACAACAAAAAACAACAACCGAGAAACCAACGAAGAAGAACCACTCACCGAACCAATAAACAATGTATCTAGCTTCAACGATTACAAGGATGAAACATACAATGGCAGCACCCGACAAACCAGTAAAGAAGAAGCAGTCACTGAACCAGTAAACAATGTATGTAGCTTCAATGGCAGAACAAGGATGAAACATACAATGGCTATTGAATTGGCATGTACCCCGAGAGCCATATTTACATAAGCATTTAAGACTCTCAAGCTGTCTAAGGACCTCGCAGTATGCAAACATTTAAGCTGTCAGGGGTGTTGGAGGACGTCGCGTCATGTAAACATTTACGCTGTCAGGCCTATTGAGGCATCTCAAAATAAGTGTCAATAAATTTCAAGAAATATACAAAGCTTGGATATGAAAACATTTCAATATGCTTAGTACATATCAAAACTGGCGAATATATTCGGGTAGCAAAAAATGCTAATACAAACATTCGAACTAATGGCCATTAATTGACCTTCGAGCAATATACAGGAAAAATATATGATTAAAACATACTGTCTATGAGAAAAAGTTTGGATATGTTGCCATATACTACATTGGGAATAGTGAAGCTCGCAATAAGACCTCCAATCTCTTAGCCAATTAGATCAGTACATATATGTTACTTTTTAATATATAAAAATATATGCTTTTAATTCCATAGCTCCAACAATAGGTATTGTGTAAATATTTCCGGTCAAAGGACAAACTAATATGTAGTCAACTCTTTATCGATTTCTATAGTCCCTCTATGCCTACGACAGGGACTAATAATAATAAAGGTAACTATCAATTCAATTGGTCCTCCAAATTTGTAAAAATATCTACACTCTTCCCCGTTATTTAAAAAAATCAACTCTTTAATAATTAAAGGTCATTTGCAGTTAACAAATTTTCTAAACGTGTAAGAAAATATATTTTAAAATATTAAACTTTACATTTTCGCTATTATATATATATATATATATATATATATATATATATATATATATATATATATATATATTTTTGAAAAAACTACTATCTCAAATTTATAAGAGAACAATAAAATCAAATTTTCATTAAAAACAAAATAAATGCTTAAATAAGTATAAAAGTTCTTTTAAAATGATTTTTTTTTTTTAATTTCTACTAAATAGTAGTGATGATGGTGTAAATAGTAGTGATGATGGTGTTAATGTATACTAAAATCAACTTTAAAAAAATGGTAAGAAATTACATAGTTTGTTTTAGAATTTTATTTTTGTGCTCAAAAAGCTTGAAGAGAAGCATCCCTAAAACACCATGGTTTTAATGAATTAAAAGGTTAAGAAGGTCGGTATTATAACAAATATTTTGAAATTGAGATCTAATGTGGGTGTACATAGGATATTCTATAAAAAGGTGATTTTCATTTTCAATTTTCTTGGTGATTTCATTCTCGTACAACTTTATCACAACCGTTGTCAACTCAATAGGAACTTCTATCCCTTCTAATATATTAGAGAGGTTAGCTCTAGGCATTGTGTCAAACACTTTTCTAAAGTCAACAAAGCAACATAAGAGATTGATTTTATTTTTATGACACTCCCCCACAATGATCGTAAAAATAACAAGGTGGTCTACAATTGAATGATAACTCACTCCTAAATCTAGTGTGGCATTTAGCTCTGTTTTCCAAAATAATTCAATATACCTTGACTAAAAGAGGGCTAAGCATAGCAGTCCAATAATTAGGGGGTTGTTTTTATCTTTTCTTTTAAAAATAGGAACAATGAGACATGCTTTAAAAAAAAACTTCCTCATTAAAAAGGGTTTGAATGTTGTCCACTACATTATAAGATTCAAAAATCACTCTAAAAGTAGGAATTCCAATCTTTTATGAAAATCATGTTTTTTTTTTTTAACTTTCTCAAATATAAGTTAAATAAATCTTTGAAATTGAAAAAAAAATACTCCTAACCCCTAATTTTTTATTATTATTTAATATATAAAAATAAAAATAAATTCAAAATTCAAAATATTTATTAAAAAAACTGTTATTTTACATTTTCCTTAAAAATAAAAAATTATTATTTAATAAAAAAATTAATATATATATATCCCAATATTTTAATTTAATATAAGTCCATGCCAATAAAATCAACATCTTTCCATATGACCCTATCATGCATAATTTTTTTTTTTCTTTAAATAACTTGTTACGTGAAAATCAAATCTTTCAATTATTTAATTCTTATCTTAAAAAATTAATTACAATAGTCTAATTAACATTAGAATATTTTTTCAAATTTCTATTAATTAAGCAACATTTACTATATAAATTATCCATTTTAATAGTGATGTACCATTCTTGTAATTTTTTAGTTCACTTCAAAACGAAAACGATATTATTTAGTATTCAAGCAATGTCCATATAGTATTTAACATGGTAGGCACTTTATAAATTTGTTCATTTGGAGAATTAACATAAACATTGTTATTTATATTATATTACTTTTACATTAAAATGTTTCATTGTAATTTTATTTCCATGTTAATTTTACTTTTTCCATGTAAATTTTACTGGAGAAAATGGTTTAGACATGCATGGTTCTTTTGCCTATCTTTGTCACCATTAAATCCATTACTATCTATCATATCATGGTAGTTGGCTTGTGCAGGATTTTAGAGGACTTTTATTATATCGATAGAAATGGTCTTGTCTCTTCGAGGGAAAAATCTCCAACAAAAAAACCATTGAGTTCAAATGATTTCACAAGACAACATTTTCCATTCTTTCTACCCCTATTTATACTATTTCTATCTTCTAGAGGAGGAATCTTCCGGTAAGTCTTCTTACATTAGACATGTTCACATTATTACATAGTTTTTATTTACTAATGATGACCTTTATTACATAAAAAAATGTATTATTATATATACTAGAAGGGTTAGGGAGGTTAGGACCCTAACATGCTCTCCCCCTTAAAGAACGACCTTGTCCTCAAGGCTTGAGATGTGGGAATTTTTGCAGATTCCTAGCCAACTCCCATGTGGCATCCTAGGGTTGAGTATCTTTCCAATCTACTAAAAATTCTTGAATTGTGCGCTGATGGAGATGACGCTCGCGTTGGGATTGGACTACTTGTGGTTGCAACCAAATGGAATATTCTTCATCAAATTTAGGGACACTAGTTTGAATCTGGTACTTGGTTCCAATCACTTTCTTCAAGCAAGAAACATGAAAAAATGGATGGAGCTTAGAGTGACTGGGAAGGGATAACTTGTAATTCACGGGCCCTATGCTCTTGAGAATTGTATAAGGGCCATAAAAATTTGGAGCAAGTTTCTAGTAGTGATCTGCTTTGAGGGAAGTTTTCTTATAATATTGTAGATGAAGAAACACATGATCCCCTTCAACAAAATGGTGTTTGGAACAACACTAATCAACTTGTTGCTTGATGTGATTTTCAACCATGACTGAATTCTCTTTAAGGGTATGTAAAATTTCAGATTGGACTATAAGGGGTTTGTCTACCTTGTAGACCTTGGAGACACGAGCAAGATAAGACAATATGGAGGGTGGATTTTGACCATAGACCACCTAAAAGGGAGTCATGCTAGTAGCACCATGGTAAGATGTATTGTACCGCAATTCAACTAGTGGTAACCATTGAACCCATTGAGATTGTCATTCTGACGTGAAGCACTGCAAATATTCTTCCAAACACTTGTTGTCTGCTTCAGTTTGACCATTAGTCTGGCGATGATAGGTGATCCTAAGATGCATTTGGGTTCCTTGGAGCCTGAACAATTCTTGCTCAAAGTTTCTTGTGAAAGTTGGATCATAGTCAGAGATAATAGAGTGGGGAATTCTATAGAGTTTGAAGATATTGTCCATGAAAAATTGAGCCACTGTAGAGGCTTTGAATATGAGTTGGAGGGAACGAAAATGAGCATATTTGGAAAGGTGTTCAACCACAACCATGATGATGGATTTATTTCCAGATTTAGGTAATATGAAAATCAAGTCCATAGCGATATTGATCCAAATAGAAGGTTGAATAGTGAGAGGTTGTATTGTTCCTGGAGTTTGATTCTTTCCCCCTTGTTGTGTTGGCAAGTATCACATTCGACCACAAAACTGTGTATTTCCTACTTCATGCCTTCCTAGAAAAAGGAATGTTTGATCCATTCATATGTTTTTTGAAAGATAGAATGCCTTGTTGTTGGAAAATCATGAAGTTCAGAGAGCACTGTGGATTTAAAGTGGGACTATTTTCTCAAATACATGCGGCCTTTATAACAAAGCTCCTCATTTTTCCAAGAGTATCCAGGAGATTCATTAGTGTCTTGTTGCAATTGTTGGATTAGGATAGAAAGTTTTGGATCTTCGAATCATTCCTAGCGAACTTCCTTTAAACAATGAAATACAATGAAGGAGAGTGAAAAGAGGGACCCTTCTTCTTCATATTTCCTAGAAAGAGCATCAACAACCACATTTTTTTTCCCCTTCTTGTAAATGGTATCATAATCATAGACAAATATTTTGTTCAACCACTTATGTTTCTTAGGGGATGAAATTATTTGTTCCAAAACAAAATTGAAGCTACGATGATTAGTTTTAATTTGGAAACATTTCCCAAGCAACGAAGGATGCAGGATATCCACCGCATGAAAAATAGCCAACATTTCCTTTTCATAGGTGGATTTTCCAAAGTGTCTCTCAGAAATTTGTTTACTAATGAAGGCCAATAGTCTGCCTACTTGCATGACAACTTCCCCAATTCCTTTTCCATATGTGTTACACTCCAAAACAAAAGTCTTTGTGAAGTTGGGTTGCACCAAAACTGGAGTCATACACATAGCCTCTTGCAAAGCTTCGAAGGATTGATCAGTGGTTGTGTTCCAACTGAAATCATTTTTCTTGAGGGAAGTGAGTGGGGCTACAATTTTTCCATAATTCTAAACAAACTTTTGACAATATCTAGTTAAACCTAGGAAACCTCGCAAACTTTTAATATTTTTAGGGTGGGGCCAATCCTTCATAGCTTCTATTTTCTTAGGATCCACAAGGACACCATCGTTACCAACAATATGGACTAGCTATTCTACTTCTTAAGCTCCAAATTAAACACATTTAGATTGTTTGAGAAAGAGTTGATACTGAGACAGTTTATGTAAGACTTGATCCACATGGGCAAGATGAGATTTCCAATTTTTACTATAAATGAGGATATCATCAAAGAAGACTAGAACAAAATGACGAAGGAAAGGGTGGAAGACATGATTCATGAAGCTTTGAATGTGGAGGGTACATTACACAGGCTGAATACCATGACCAAGAACTCATAATGTCCTTCATGAGTACAAAAGGAAATTTTAGGAATATCAACCTACTTCATACTTGTCTAGTGGTATCCAAAACATAGATCGAGTTTGGTAAAGAATTGAGCACCACTCATTTCATCCAAAAGGTCAACAAGGACAGGAATGGGAAACTTATCTTTGATGGTAACTTTTTCAAGGCTAAAAAATTAGGACACATGTGCCACATAGATTATTTATTGAAAACCATGACGATGAGAGAAGAATAAGGGACTGTACTAGGGTGAATGACACCCACAACTAACAATTCTTGAACAATTTTATCAATTTAGATTTTTTGGGAAAATGGGTGACAATAAGGGAAAGCATTGGGAAGAAGACTACTAGGGACAAGTGGAATGGAATGATCATGGGGCCCGGGGGTCACAAGAGGGTGGGAGTCCTTGGGGGTTGTAAAAACAATATTGGTGTTTCGAGAGGATAAACTACATGTTGGGATGAATAGTGGGGGAGGGAGTCTCAAGTGCTTGAATGGCATGGAATTGGGAAATAATTCCATAATGACCCTTTTTGAGGAGTTTCTCCATTCAGTGTGAACTGGTAATATTGAGGGAACATATTGTGATTCCTTGGAACTTATATTATTGTCCATCTTGTTGGAAGCTCATGTATAATTTCTTGAAGTCCATGGTGATGGGGTGTAGTGTGTGTAACCATTCAATACCTAGAACAATGTCACAACCTCCCATTTCAATAGCAAACATGTGGGATTTCATATTATAATTACCAATTTGCAGGTGCACATTTTCACAAAGATCCCCACATTTCATGGAACTACCATTGACAATCATGATTTGGAAGTTATTAACTACATGGATATATCAAAGGGTCTGTTAAGCAATTCGGGGATGGAAAAAATTATGGGTGTTTCCACTGTCGATGAGGACAATGAATTTTCGATGATTGATATATCCAATTAACATAAGGGTTTGAGGAGTTGAGATACCAATGAGAACATGTAGAGAGATGATGGGTTCAATTTCTAGTGGATTAGAGGGATGGTTGTTATCATCGGCCTGGGGCAATGCTTCGAGAGGGAAAGCATCACCATCATCCTCAGAAATGTCCTAAAAATTAACATAAAATGTTTTTTCTCCTTATATTTCTACCCTATAAAATATTTTTCATCACAGTTGTAGCAAAGACCCTTAAGTTGGTGTTCATCCATTTCTACCTTGAATAATTTTTGGACCTTAAGAGGAGCATAAGGAGGAGCTGGATTGGTGGGCCAAGAATGTGGAATAAAGGATGGGTTTTTTTATTTAAGAAGAGACTACCTATTGTGCTTCCTTTGCTTAGTGAGTATCTTCAAGCCAAGTCTAGGGTGAGCCATTAGGACATGAGATTGGATGTCGCCCTTGAGGTAACTAATAAAACATTCACATAAGAAGGTGTTTGACATGCCTTCATTTTAGAGAGATAATTTCTCAAAAGTAGTGGTGTAGTATTCAAATATATTAGACTATTTAAGCTTGGTCAAACGACCCAAATGATAAGTGTCTGTTTCAAAGTGTTCATAAAGGTCTTGAACAAATTAGGTACAAACAATATACCCTTGATGTGAATTTTTACACCATTTCCAACATTTTGGATCCAAATAAAGGACACTGAAATGAAGTTTGATCAAGTCATCAGTGATGCCACATAATGAGAAATGATATTCCATTTGAGTGACCTAGAGTATGGGGTTTGAGCCATCAAATTTATTCACCTCAACTTTAGGCAGACACAGATCATGAGTAAGGGGTTTGGAATGAAAGGGAATAGAATGAGATGAGTCCACACCCTCTTGGTGTGAAGGTTTTTCAAAGGATATAGGACCCTGGTATTGACAAACCAATGTGTTCAAGTTTTTCATATCGATAGAGAGGGTGTCAAGTGTAGTGAACTGAGAGTTTATGGTAGCAATATATGAAGTAATTTGAGTGATATTGTTCTTGTTCTAGGCTTGGGCATTGTTGAATTCATTTTTGAGTTTGTTGAAGGACTTGTTTAGGTATTGATGTAGTTTTCAAAGTCTTGGTTGTGGGTGGCCATTAGGGAGATAGGATGGAAAGAATTGGGCTAGTGGGTCCACACAAAAAGGGCTTATGAGAGAGTTGTATCATTCTGATCAATGTGAAAAGATAAATCTATTGATATGGGTCCCAAATAAGGGTGTCAGAGGGGGTGGGTGGGTCCACAAAAAAATGGGTTATGAGAGAAGCATACCATGATGATCAATGCGAATAGAGGAATGTATTGGGATAGGTACCAAATATGTTTGTCAGTGGGACCACTATACTATTTTTTTTTTACTCCTATAGAGTTATACTCCCATATAAATAATATTGCAGTGATAGAATACCCAAATTTTTAATAGTTAAGATTGAGTAGGGATTTTCGTAGCCTGGATGTAAGAAGAAAGGTTTCCCACATTAGAGGTGCAAAATTTCAACACTATTGCTATTCTATTCTATTATGGAAATAAGGGTTAGGGTTTTGAGGGTTCCTATGGACAAGGGCGTGCCCTGTGTTATATCCCTCTTGTATACCAGTGGGGTCCAACATTAGTACTCGACCTAATATCACAGGGCTCTAACTAAGGAGGCTTAATTGTACCCTTATATGTAGTACTCGATTACCCAAGTAAGTGATATTAGTCTTCTCGAGTGTTTTTCTCGGTGCCACTATAACAGTCAGGTGGTCGATTGGCTGAGTTATGGCTAGTTTTAGGATACCTATGGAACTCCTGATATACCTAAGGGTACATGGGAGTGAAAGGCCATGTACACGTGTTGTCTAATGTGGTACTACTCGAAGGGATACTAATAGGGGTTATAGGGGTTTCCAACAAGGTGAAACCATGTATATTTCCTATGTGTATTATTCCCCAAACAACAGATCACTATGCTTTATAGACACTAACACATGTCTCTAGCCTAACACAAATAATTTCTAAAAATCTACAGAGGAAATGGATCTGATACTATGTGTAAATTACTAGAAGAAAATATGCAGAGCAGAAACATAACTATTATCAAAATAGTTAGAAGAAAGAATGAACCAATAAGCACAATGACACAATGATCCAAAAGATGATACCTTTATTATATTGAGAACAAAATTCACTTGATTGTTTGAGGGGGAAACCTCTAACAAAGCAGAGCTTGAGTACAAATGATTTCAAAAGACTACCTTTTCCATGCTTTCTACCCATATTTGTACTATTTATATCTTCTAAAGCACATTCCAGAGGAATAAGTTTCTAGAGGCAGAACCTTCTAGTAATAATTCTTACATTATATGTGTTCACATTATTGCATAGGCCTTAGTTACTAATGGTGACCTTTATTATATAGAAAAACATATTATTCTATCTACTTGAGGGGATAGGGAGGTTAGGACCTTAACACTCTTTCTAACCCAACTACTAGGGTCTAAGATAAAAATTTTGCTCGGGATAATGACAAGAATAGAAAGGTACAAGTGGTTTGAAATATTTCTCAAAGAAATGAAATAAATGCAACTAGAAAAGGCCTAACACTCCAAGCTAACTACTATGAATACATCAACTTTGCATGAGTCCATTACATCAACCATTGGGATGGATTATTCATAACTCCCAAGCCTCATCCTCTTAAAGTGAGGATCACATGAGATGCTCGTTTCCTCCTTTTTTGAACCCTCAAGGGATCTCATAACATGAGGAGTCTTAAAATGTCTTAAGGTTTGTACCTTGTAGGATGCTTAAATTTAGTTTTTAGATTAAAAAACATAGTACCTCCTTCCACATAGAAATATCAATCTAATGATGATGATGATTATTATTATCCATTGATATTGAATTTAGTCTATAGGGCCTGTTATCATGCCAATTTAATCCACTTGTGACATTTAGGTGACTTTAGCTATAGACATCCCAAACCAACATTAACCACACATATTTAATTCAAAAGCAGGGTAGAAAATCCCGAAGCTCCAAAAGTTTCACCTCTTAGGGAGGTAAAGTCACTAAAAAAACCCTCATATATGATCAATCCTCTACATTTGGTCAAGTTTCATAGTGGTTATCTTCTCTACTCTTCTTCATGCGACCTCATGTTTAGCTCTTGTGTTAGAGGAGGCTCTTGACTATACTTATACAAAAAATTAGATTTTTCTCTCCCTAACTCAGAATCCTATGTTTTTTTACCAGCCTTGGATATTTTACTCTCCAACCTAATCCAAGACCCTAACCCTAAACTTGTTGATGAACCTTAGAAACAAAGTCTAGTAAATTTTAAATTTAGCGTTCATTTTAGTGGATATTATTTACTCAAAGGAAACAAAAGTGAAACTGATCTTGAAAAAATGAACGCTTACAAGAACATTGGGAAATAAAACTTTACACTATTTATACAATGAAAAATAGTTTCAAGAAATAAAAATGCATGAACAATCTTTCAAACCTTGAAATGCAATCTTTTCTCTTTTTGATGCAAATTGCACAATGAAACTTTCGAGAGAAACAAAAGAAGAAAACAAAAGGGTGTTATTTTTTTATTTTTCCTTTTAAATTATTTTCAATATGAGAAGAAAACAAAATACTATGCTAATATCTTTCTTTTTTCAAATATGAAGCAAAACAATGCAACAAAAAGAAAGGGACCTAACAAGCAACAAACTAGGTTTTTTCATTTTCTTCTTCTTTGTACTAAGAAAAACTAACAAAAGATGATAAAAGAAAGATTTTTTTTTTAATGCATGAAAAACCAAGGAAATCACAAAATAAAAGTATCAAACTCAAATACAAACTCAAGTTTCAAAGATGACCACAACAACAACCATGAAACTGAGACCCAGAGAACAAGACTAGTCTTGTAGTTATGCAATCTAAGGGATGAAAAGGATCCAATTTTTTTCCCCTTTCAATTATAAGTATTTACCAAATATTTATAGACCACAAGAATATTTAGGAACAAACTCCCCAAAAAAGACCCCCAAAAATCCAAAAACAGGGCTGAAAAACAAGCCAAAAAATCACCTCTTTGGAGGTATATGCCCCTTTCACTACTAAAATTAGTGTATATGAGATATTGTATGTTTTTGTTCCTTCTATATGGAGTGTATGTAGTCACTTTATCCTTCTATAAGGCGTGTGTATGAGCCATATTTCCAAAAAACACTTACACAATTATACACGCTTTTGCCTCTTAAAAGGTGTGTATGTACACGCTTTTCACTTATAAAAGAAACACATTTATGTGCTCTTCTCTTAAATAATAAGTTTATGTACGATTATGCTGTCAAAATAAAGAGTGTATACACCATAACAATCCAACAAAACATGGGAAAACTATGTCTAAGGAATTAAACACTAAATGCAGCAAAGAAATTGAAAGAAAACCAAAAAATAATGGAAAATAAAGAGAAAATCCAATAATGACTCAACCATAGAAGCATCAAATAATGTGTTTTTTCTTTAAGTTTTAAAATCTAAGTCTGACTTTTGGTACTTCTAAGGACATAAACATAAATCAAGAGAGCCCAAGAGGCCCCTCAAATACCAAGATAAGACCTTGACCAACAAAAAAGGAAAAACCACCTCTTTATAAGGATTGTACGCGTCCGTCACCAAGGCAAGGAGCATTTGTATGTGCCCTTCATTAATACAACCTACACATGTGTGCTACTGTTATTGAAGAAAAACATGTACAACACCCAAAATTTCAAGAAAAATCAAGGAAGATACTGGACTCAAGGATTGAAAATAAAGCCCTAGGTTTCTAAAAGATTGAACTCAACAGTAAAATCAAGAAGCAATCAAGAAAACTAAAGAAAATCCATGCAATCCCCCATAGACTAACCCACTAAGGAAAGTCCCCAATATGGTTTCTAGTTATGTATAACTGTTACGATGCGTACAAGTTCCAAAAGTGTTTTTTAGATAATCCAAAGGAGGTATGGGGAAAAGGTGTCTAAAAGTAGGATGGAGACAAGGCCAACAAAAGTCATGAATGCTTCAATGTTGGCAATTGATGATATAACAATACTAATGCATACTAAAAAAAATTCCAAGAAACACACTTTAACCTTATGACACATTAGACCAAGTTGATCTTAACTAACTCCTAAGTGTCTAAATATCCCAACATCATGTGGAAGATCCAATCACTTCATTAGAACAAGAGGTTCAATTTGATGATGGGATTGAGAGGATTGAAATGTTGAACCTTGATGGGAATGCAAGACCATCTCAATCAATTGAGAAACTTGGACCATCACAAAAATGTCCAAAGTGGCTCACAAAGACACTTGAAAGTGTTTGTTCTGATGAGGTTGGAAAGATAGGAACTAGAAGTTCAACAAGACAAGATAATGGCGATGGTGTAGATAATTCAGATTCATGTGATTTCAACGATATAGATGTTTCATATGATTGTAAATTGAATTTAGCTACTAACTTGGAGCCAAGTTCCTTTGAAGAATTTGTTTATCACGATGAGTGGAAAGAAGATATGTAGAAGGAGTATGATCCTCTCATAAAGAATGGGACATGAAAGTTGGTGGATCCTTCATTTGGAGACAAACCAACTGGATGAAATTGGGTCTACAAGAATAACTAAAAATCAGATGGCTCATTTGACAACCATAAGGTGAGGCCTGTGGCGAAAGGATATGCACATAAGGAAGGCATAGACTATGAGGAGAATTCCCCCCGACCCCCCCATAGAAAAATGTGATACCGTTCGTGCTTTTTTGGCTTTAGCAACACTAAATAGGTGGAAGATTCATCACATGGATGTGAAGACAAATTCCTAAATGGAGATTTGAAGAGAATGTCTACATTTATCAACCAGAAGGATTTGCACTAAAGGGTCAAGAACATAAAGTAGGCAAGATCATAAAGTATTTGCATGTCCCAAAGAAAACACTTCACACATGGTATGAAAATATAACTTAGCATCTTTTGAAGATCAATTTTAATCATTTTAATCTTGATGATGCAACTTTGTTTGTCAAGAAAGTTGGTAAATTTTTTGTGTATGTATATTATCTTTTGATAACAAGTAATAATGAAGCATATATTGCATCCATACAAAAAGAATTGAAGAAGGGTTTTGAGATGGAAAACATGGGACATTTTCACTACTACTTGGATATTGAACTAAGAATCCAAGGTATATATTCATCTCCCAAAATAAGTACATTGGAGAGTTGTTGAATAAATTTGGCATGGTTTATTGTAATACTCTCTCTACTCCAATGAAGAAAAAAATGAAGCTAACATCAAGAGAAGAGAATGAATTTGAGGATGAAATTAAATATAGACAGTGTGTGGGGAGTCTGATCTAGCTTACCACTACTAGACTATATATTTCATTTTCAGTTGGGATCCTTTCTAAGTTCATGCAAATGACTTATGAAGGACATTGTGAATTGCAAAGAGAGTTCTAAGTTAATTGAAGGGAACTCAAGACTTTGGGCTCAATTACTTTAAGGTGGTGGACTTCAAACTAGTTGGACATATATATTCAGACTTTGATGGAGATAAGTAGAATGTAGTGTCTATTTTAGGATACCTCATGAATATTGGATCAACAACTATCTCTTGGAGATCACACAAACATTCTCTCCAACAGATTCCACTATAGAGGAAAAATACGTGACTATTGTAGAGGCAACAAACAATATTGTGTAGCTTGGGAAGATACTAGAGTATTTGCAAGAAAAACAAGTGAATGCTACTCCACTTTTGATTGACAACACTTATGAAATCAAAATGGTAAAGAATCTTAGATTCCATGATTGAACAAATCACATCAACACAAAGTATCATCTGATTCGACATCATGTAGAGGTTAAGAACATTCATTTGATACATTATTCCACAAGTGATCAAATTGTAGACATCTTCACCAAAACACTTAGAAGAGAAAAGTTTGAAAATTTTAGAAAGATGCTTGGTGTAATGTACCCAACCACCCACAGGCTGAGCCACGCTACCTCAAAAAATCACTTCAAAATTGATTTCAAATTCTGATAATAATTAATTAAAAAATAAGAATGAAAGACTCACATGCATTAATTAATATCCTATTGATGCTTGAATCTGTTAGGAACGAAACAACAACCTCACAAGGATACAAAACCCCCTGCATTTTTATTGAGGTGGTACTCCTCTTTATCTTCATATTTTCTTCGGACTCTAGATCTTCATAATATGGGACTTTGCAGAAGTCTGTCGTGGAAATCAAAGAAATATAAAGATTACAAGAAAAAAATAACAAGAAAGAAAATGTTTTGTTTTCATTTTTAAATAAAGTTCCTGAGAAATGACTAGGAACCACACACTTCATACATTTAAAAGAGATAGACAAAATTTCCTCACATCCATCATAGTTAAACTAAATATTTCTGATCACATAAAATAAAAAGAAGATGGTATGCATGCATAAGAGAAATTTAACAGAGTGGACACATGGGAAGCTCAAATAAATAAAATGATAGATCATTCTCAAATACTTTATACTCAAAACTCAGAGTTACAAAGCATAGTCAAAACTGATCCTGAAATATCTCTCTTGAAATTTCCGAAAAAATATATAGTTTTTTACAAAGCCATGGAATTTAAATGCGTTTGTCCTTAGGACTGGGATTGGGGCTCACGTGGACCATAAAGAAAATATAAACAAGAAGTAAGTTGGTAGAAGGAGGGTGGTGGGCGATAGTAGAACAAGAAGACCTGGAAAGAAGATAGGGAGAAGTTATCATACTTCGGTTAAACCTTTCTAGTCAAAGAAGCAGAGTAACTGGATGAAAGCACTGATAAAGAAAGAAAGACATGATCAACATAAACTTACTATGATTGTCTCTCATGTCTTAATTTTATTGTTGTTTTCCTTTTATTTTCTTCATCGACGGTTATAGGAACCGTCTCAATAGTTTATTTCCCTTCATTAGTTAGTTTGTCAAATTTGTTTTTGAACCATTCTTCAATATAGTTTTTCATTAGTGCTACGTTTATCTCATGTCGGATTTTAATGTTGAATAGCTCACCTTCCAAGTATATTAATTCAAGAGAGATACTATGTATTGCTTCCTCAATGTATTGTTTTTTCACAGAATAATCCACTAGCCAATTGTCTATGTCATCTTCATTATATTCGAGTATACCATGAAAATTTTCAGCTGATAACCCTTTAAATATCTCAACTTGTTCGTCAAACTATTGCTTTGTTAGGAACATTGAGTTGAGAATTAATTTAGGGTATTGTACTTCGTTAATACCTCCTGATAGGTCTATCTCCATGAACCTATTGAACAGTTCTTCCTTTTTCAGTATGGCCTCGCTGCATGCTTGAACAAAGTTATTCAAATTTTTAATCTTTTCCTTCCAGCAAGCATTTAGCTATTTTATCTGACTTGGGAAGGCATATCCTCCTCTCTTCTTCTCAGTTCTGTCATGTTAGAGAATTTTATTCCAAAGGGTAATACAACATCAATGTAGAAACCTTCTTCATTCTTCAAATCAACTTGCAAATATTCATGGAAGGCATGGGCACTCGAGCCAAAAGAAACAATATTTTTCAAAACCTCCCATGCCTCTGTTATTAATGCCATCCTTTTCTTAATATTTCTTTCTACATAACTCTTGACTGATGTGAGTAGTCTTGAAGATCCTTTCAATTTAACAATGGGTGTGGTAGGTTTGATCATTGACAAAGGACCGGAAAGAAGTGGAAGAGGAATTAAGGCGTCTTACAACTCCCTAATCCTTTCTTTTAACTTAGTGTTTTCTGCTTCTAGACCACCAATAGAATCATCCAGAGCATCCCCGATTTCTCTGTGAATTTTAGAGATATGGGATGACTACATATCATTTAGGTCAACCTCTGAGCGATATTTTCCTTTCTTATTTTTCAGATCTCCTTTTTCTATAATCAATTTTTTAGATTCCTATTCAAAGACAACACTTTGAAAAGTAAATGACTCTTCTTCACTGAAGGTATCGTTCTCAAAGATTTCTAATGATGAATTTTGTTGGGCTATATTTATTGGCTGATCAATTGTGGGAAACATTTTCTCAATATATCCACCTCGAGCTCCATGTCTTCAAGAGAGAATTTATTGATGTCATTTTCTATGAGATTGTCTTCTTCCTCTTAGACAACATTCTTCCTCTTTTTTCTCAGAGGGAGCTTGTGTGAGGTATCCATCTTTCCAGGGGGGAATTATTCTCTCCTTCGCTGCTTGACCTACTATTGGTAATTTTCCTAGTTGGGTGGGTTGTTGGATCATTTCTCCGGGATGTGGTAGTTTTAGGAGTAACAACTGGAGACTGGGCGCTCTTTTCACTAGGACCATTTCCTTTTTTCTTTTAAAACTCGTTAGTACTAAGTATTGTTTCCAAGTCACCAACATTGTGTATAGGAGCACCTTGGTTGTTATTTTATTCTTCATTCAAAATGGTATGAATGAATAAGTTTTTGAATCCTACTGACAACATATGTTCCACAAATATTTTGTTAGGGTCAAACCCCTTTATCCTTTCAACATATTTCAGATTTACATTATTGAAGTGATTCAAAAACTCATGAATTTTATTTATGTTCTTGAATATGAAGTATCCAATTTTCCACGACAAGGGGATGAATTAATTTTTTCATTTTTCATGGAGAAAGTCCATCCAGAAATTGTATTTCCTTGCCACTTCCATAATAAACAATTTGTCAGATACATGATATGGAAGAAAAGATGGATTTTCCTTGGAACAAAATATCCTGATGACATTGTGATTTTCCATCTGTTCTATCGTTCCCTTTTTCTCCAAGAATTTACTAGCCTGGTCAGATATCCTAGGGGTATTTTTACCAAACAATAGTCCTTTGAAGACTGAAACGAAATCATTATAAACTTCGTAAAAATACATAGAAGTCTTGTGTCTCCACAATGCTTGATACCAGAAGGTAACTGGATATATTTCACAGTTCATCCTCTTACACAGTCAATTTTGGAAATCGACAACACTACACTGTCACAAATACCAACTAGGAAGCCATAAATAATTTCTTGTCCCTTTTGCAATGTGATAATTGGGATGAGATTTCAATGGAAATCAATTTTCCCCAGTCAAAAAGATCCTGTTAGTTAACTGTAAAATATAAAATATAAAGAATCATGCGAGAAATGGTGGTGGTGCTTTCCTGACCTGTCAACTTGGTAAACAACCAAGTGATTTCCCGAAAGGGGTTTTTAAAAGAGTCAACCTGAATCCTGGTTATGTCTTATACAACAGTCGCATGATTCTCCAAAAACGCAGGTAAGAGATCCAACTCATTGTCATGTTTATTCATAAAATCTCTACATTATTCTCCTTTGAAGGTAAGTGTTGGCTCAAGGAGCTTCAACATCTTACGAAAGACCTACGGTGAAAGAGAGATGGAGGAATGATCTTGGAGTTGTATAATTCACTGGATTGGCACATACTTCTCAACACACCATGCAACAAGTTCTTTGCCATAGAATACCTCAAGAACACACCCTGCGCGAGCAATTATGGATGTCTAGATTGCTTCTTATTGAGCAAGAGGAGATGATTAGTATGAATATGCTCAGGACCACTGAAAGTTTTGGTCTTCACAACCAAAAATATTCAAAGTATCACCACAGAACTATTGTCGAGTTGTTTCTTCCATACGTTGACGAGAGTGTTCTTTCAATTGGATAATAACTTGAAATGAATCCTTTCGAAGAGATAACAATAATAACCTTTGTCAAATCATGCTTTAATGCAATTTAATGAAAAATCTCCTCGAGCCCTTCATTATTAATGTCAATCTTTACAAAGCCTGCATGATCAATTGTTAGCATTAAACCACACTAAATGCGTATTGGGAAAATCACGAAGATGGTGGGGATGGACACGAGAAATTTGAATTTGGATCCTTTTTGTGAACCTGTTAACCTAGGAACTTGCGAACCCATGGTTGGGAACGATTAAAAATAAGCTAAGTGTTTCAAAGTGGTTGGTCAGAATTGGATACAAGATAAATGAAATATTTAAGGGCTCGGTACCCGCGACAAGTCTGACTGTTCATAATGTAGATCACGGGCCTTTGGGTGCAAAGTGGTGATCGCAGAACTTAGAAGATGAAGGCTTAAACTCGTGAAACCGCAAAGTTGCAAAAATGGTTAAGTATGTCATAACAAGGCGGTCGGTCGGACTCATGAAAAAGGAACATGGATGGAGATGAAAACCCGTGAATTCGCCAACTTGCGAACCCACCGTTGTTTTTTTTAAATGCGACTGAGTATGGTAACTAGAAAGGGAAAATAAATGGAAAAAGAAAATTGAGAAAATAAAAAAGGAAGGGAAACTTGAGAAGTAGGAATTGATCTGAACAGTTCCACGCTATAGCATAAAAGAAATGAGTAATATGCCATGCACAACAATAACTAGTAGGCGTGAACATTATAAATACACATCTCATAGATTAATAAATACACAACGAAATATACATTATATAGAAAACATAGAGAGACCTTAACTTTTGAGGTAAACATTCACCAACTGGCTACAGACCAAGGATGTTCCTCCCAACCATAGACAATGTTTTTCATTTACTCTCAATAGTAGGTCACCCCTGAGCCAAGGCTATGAATCCATAAGGATGGGTCCCATGTTAGATCTAAAACACACCAGTTAGCTAACAAGCTCTCATGGTTTCCCAACCACACAACAAATCCTAATTTCCATCTCTCTTTCCCCTTCAGCCTGCATAACCCAAAGAAATGAACCCATTTCTCTACCATGCATTCCCTCAGGTTGTTCCATTTCTCTCTAGGGATTCAATGCTACTGGTCAGGAAATATCCCTACTAGAAACTCCAAAGATTCTCAATTGTGGACAATTCTTTCCAAATTTCCATCAATCTCATGCACACATGAATCCCTTCCCTCCTATAATGATCAATAATCTATTACATCCATATAGAAATGGATCTCCTCTTCCAACCATTCATTTTCCATGAGAAGAGTGTAAGAGTGAATGGAGAATACCAAGTGAACCCAAAAACACCACAAAGATTTGTTTATATAATTACATGAAATAAAGAACCACATGGCCTGCCCCCCAAGAAGATGATGTAACCAATTCTCTCAATTAAAACAATTATGGGTAGACAAAATATAATAAAAATAATTATCCCCTTAATCTCCCTCTCTCGTGGAATCATTAATCTAAAAATGAAGAAGACTTGAAATCTTGAAATTTTTTTGCAAGTAAATGTTATGTGTTAAAAGCAAATGGATCAACTTTTCAACACATTATTTAAAGGATTACTCATGCAAGATACAAATAGACAACAGCATAATCAATGAACATAAGCACATAAACACAACAATTGATAAAGGAGTTCACCCCTCTCTTGGGCTACATCTCCTGGTCCAGCTTCCAATGGATCATTATTATTAATTGCTCAAAGTGCTCAAAAACATGCCTTACAATGCTCAAACTGACCAACCGACTGCTCCAATGGCTTNAGAGCGTCCAAAAACCCCTAGCTGGGCTTTTTCGGCACCTCAATCGGTCGAAAAACGAAGAAGTTAGGCCTCCTAGAAGTCCCCCCTTCAAGCTTGTTGTCTCTGCATCTACAAAACGCACCCTTGTGTCATGAACCTGGCACACACGCAATTTAAAGTGTGAAAACCCAGCATCGGGTGCAACTGCGCCAATGGTGCGAACTGTAGGACAGTTATGGGCGCGCTAGCCCCTAACCGCCTAGCATCTGGGCACATGGTGTCATAATATGACCACGCGCATAAGAAAAAGGCTAACCGTGCCAACCGTTCCAACTTACCCGCGCACTTGGTTGTGGTCATATGTAAATAGGCATATAGCCACGGGCTTAACCATTTCAAACCATATTAAAAACCACGCGCACCATTTAACAACGGTTATGGTTTGTATACATTATAAATGTGACCGTGGGTTTTGGTTATGGTTTAACATTTCCACGCGATACAATATGGTCACATATATGTATAACAATATGACCGCAGGTCGGGGCTAAGCCCCGACCTGTCCCCCCTTCAAACATTACTATATGCAAAATTAAATACAACAGAACTCGTATTCATTACAAGGCGTAACTGGTGGTATGTTGGTCGAGCGAACTTTGTGAAGGATCTATGCGGTGGGGAGGTCCGGGGGTCGAACCCCACAGACTCCAATATATTTTAACAAACAAACCAAAAGCTAATACCGGGGTGCCACGTGGCAGCCCATGACTGGGCCATGTGGCACCCAATCACTTGTCAAATGATGCCACATGTCGCATTCTAATTCGACCAACTGTCAGCCACATCACCTCTGCCACGTCAGCCTATACGGACTGTACTGACTTACAGTCAACGTCCCCTTTTTTTGCCTGTTTGACATTCCGAACAGATTGCAATATCTCTCGCTCCCGACGTCCGTTTGAGATGAAACGAGTTGCATTGGGTTCGCAACGACGAGGTCTACGCTCTCGTCCGGTTTGAAGTGATTACGAGCACCTTGAATTTTTGAGCAAAATTTGATCCCCTGATCACACCTCCCCATTGGGAAGCTTTTGGACCTCCAAAAGACTATTTTTCAGTCTATGTGAAGATGAGGGTATAGTTACCTCACCCTTCCAACCTCAATCCACTTGGCTTTGCTTGGATTCGTCCCTTTAAGACCAACTCGAAGATACTCCACATTTCCTCGTTTTGAAGTTCGCATTCTCCTGTCAAGGATGGTGTCTTCATGCAGTTCTGTAAGATACTCTGGAGAAAAATCATCTATAGAAGGAATTTGAACATGCTCTCCTTGATCATCAATCAACGGAGGCTCATACAATTTCAAATTCTCGACATTAACAACTGCATACATCTGCATATAAGGAGGCAAATCTAAACGAAATGCATTGTTACCAATCTTGTTGATAATCTTGAAAGGACCATATCGAATCGGTTTCAACTTTTTACCTTCTCCTTTAAGCCTCTCCTTATTGATGTAAAGCCAAACTTCATCTCCAACCTGGAAACTGTGATCAACACGATGCTTGTCATGTCTCGTCTTGTACTTGGCCTGACTCTTTTCCAACTGCTCTTGCACCACTTGATGTATCGACTAAATTTGTTCAATGAAATTTTTTTCCCTATCAATGTCATATTGACCATCAACAGCAATATCTTTCCCAAAGATAAAATCTAAAGGAGACTTGGGCAAATAGCCAAAACATGCTTCAAATGGCAACGTTTGAGTCGAAGAGTGCTTAGCTCGATTGTATGCATGCTGAATGTAGTGTAAATGCTCATCCCAAAGTTTAGGATGCTTGCTGCAATAAGCACGAAGAAGATGCACCACT
>ML783935.1:477755-494323 GCA_009831015.1 Picea engelmannii | reverse complement strand
TTTCATCATCTTGAATTTTTTGTATTCTACAATATACCTCAATTTGACGTATCCAATTATCTAACTTCTCAGCATTAACTTCTCCATTGTATATTGGCAATTCAAATTTTATATCAAGCTTTAATGAAGGAATTTGCGAAGGAATTTTACCATGTCCCTTTGGAGAATTCGGAAGAGGTCTTGAACTGGTAGAAGAAGAAGAAGAAGAAGAAGATGGAGGAGAGGGTGGTGGAGAAGCATCATTCCCTCCATTTCCGTTTGGAGTTTTGTCACCACTTCTTCCCTTATGCCTTGAAGGGTTGGAGCCTTCACCTTGCGACAATATGTCCCTTTTCATCAAGATCTTCATCATCTCTCTCATCTCCATGACAGCCTTTCTGAGATATTCATCTTCGGCAGGAACACGTTCATGACTTTCTTCATGAGCCATACTTGGTGAATGCCTTCCTGAAACTTGCGGTGATGGTATATGCTTCCTCCTTGTCGGATGAGAACTTGGCTCCACAAGTTGACCTTCTCCTCTTGTGAGTTTCAACCTTGTGAGCATCAGAAACAAAACACTTGCAAACAATCAAGTCTTCAAAAACCAGTGATCTGATACCAACTTGATCTAAAAATGAAGAAGACTTGAAATCTTGAAATTTTTTTGCAAGTAAATGTTATGTGTTAAAAGCAAATGGATCAACTTTGCAACACATTATTTAAATGATTACTCATGCAAGATACAAATAGAAAGCAGCATAATCAATGAACATAAGAACATAAACACAACAATTGATAAAGGAGTTCACCCCTCTCTTGGGCTACATCTCCTAGTCCAGCTTCCAATGGATCATTATTATTAATTTCTCAAAGTGCTCAAAAACATGCCTTACAATTCTCAAATTGACCAACCGACTGCTCCAATGGCTTCAGAGCGTCCAAAAACCCCTAGCTGGGCTTTTTCGGCACCTCAATCGGTCGAAAAACGAAGAAGTTAGGCCTCCTAGAAGTCCCCCCTTCAAGCTTGTTGTCTCTGCATCTACAAAACGCACCCTTGTGTCATGAATCTGGCACACACACAATTTAAAGCGTGAAAACCCAGCATCGGGCGCAACCGCGCCAACGGTGCGAACTATAGGATGGTTATGGGCGCGCCAGCCCCTAACCGCCTAACACCTGGGCACATGGTGTCATAATATGACCACACGCATAAGAAAAAGGCTAACCGTGCCAACCGTTCCAAATTACCCGTGCACTTGGTTGTGGTCATATGTAAATATGCATATAGCCACAAGCTTAACCGTTTCAAACCATATTAAAAACCGCGCACACCATTTAACAACGGTTATGGTTTGTATACATTATAAATATGACCGCGGGTTTTGGTTATGGTTTAACATTTCTGCATGATACAATATGGTCACATATATGTATAACAATATGACCGCGGGTCAGGGCTAAGCCCCGGCTCGTCCCCCCTTCAAACATTAATATATGCAAACTTAAATACAACAGAACTCGTATTCATTACAAGGCGTAACCGGTGGTCTGTTGGTCGGGCGAACTTTGTGAAGGCTCTATGCGGTGGGGAGGTCCGGGGGTCGAACCCCACAGACTCCAATATATTTTCACAAACAAACCAAAAGCTAATACCGGGGTGCCACATGGCAGCCCATGACTGGGCCATGTGGCACCCAATCACTTGTCAAACGATGCCACATGTCGCATTCCGATTCAACCAACTGTCAACCACATCACCTCTGCCACGTCATCTTACAGACGTACGACCCTGCCACGTCAACCTCTATGGACTGTACGGACTGTACAGTCAGCATCCCTTTTTTTACCTGTTTGACATTCTGAACAGATTGTAATATCTCTCGCTCCCGACGTCCGTTTGAGACGAAACGAGTTGCGTTGGGTTCACAAAGATGAGGTCTACGCTCTTGTCCGGTTTGAAGCGATTCCGAGCACCTCGAATTTTTTAGCAAAATTTGATCCCCTGATCAATCATAGCCCCCTATCCTTATCCGTCTTGCAGCTAGAAGTGTATTTTTATTAGTGTATATAGAAGTATTACATTTCCTAGGCACTCCAGCCCCTTTTCCACTTTACTATTTCACTAGCCTAAGTCATAATTACATAATACATTCTAGTTCATAGGGATCAAAACCGTGGTGTTACATCCCCCTCCCCTTATTTTGACACTGTCCTTAGTGCACAACACCATTCCAATGTTATTAACATTACAAATCTAGGCTCTTTGGCCTTTAGTCTACATAGGCATCCCAACTGAATCTTATATACATAGGCACTCTGGCATAAAATTGAACATGTATACATAGGCATTCCGATCCAAAACATGTATAATGATCTTCAAAATTTATATTTATGGTATTAGTTACAACCAAAAATATCTCCTTCCTTATAATCCTGCACAACCCAAATAAATGAACCCATTTCTTTGTCATGCAGTCCCTCAGGATGTTCCACTTCCCTCTAGGGATCCAGTGCACTTGGACAGGAAGTTTCATAGTTGCGGATCCAAGAACTCTAGCTGCAACAAGTCCATTGGACTTTCTTCATTCTATGCCTTCATCATTGAGCTCAATTTCCTTGTAGTTCTCTTTTTCCTGAGCTTCCAAATTCCATAGCCAACATCTCATATGTATTATACACATACAATCATCATGACATATTAGTATAACAATTTTCAATCATAAATGTCAAATCTATTTTCCAAGCATGAGCTTCCTGCTCATAATTCGTTTGGATCTTGTAGTTGTAGGAATCAATGTTTAATATGGATTATATCCATTCCATACCCAATACTATTATTCCTACAATTTTCTCAACCTTCAATCAACCAAACCAATTGTTAGCATATCATAACAATTTTTTATTTCTCAAATATGTTTATATACAAGAAATAAAATTCCCCAGGCATGAGGATTTTTCTCATAATGCTTGGCTGTTGTAGCAAAAAGAATTGGTATTATGTATGAACTTACATAATTTCCATATCCAAGACCATTCTCCCTACAACTTCCTCAACCTTTCATTCAACCACACAAATTGTTAGCATAACATAATAATTTGTAACTATTAATTTTTGAAATCTATTTTATACAAGAAAATAAAATTCCCAAGCATGAATTTTATGCTCATAAAGTTTGGCTCTATAGTTGTAGATAACAATCTTCCATATGGCTTACATTCCTGCCATATCTAGGACCATTCTTCCTGCAATTTCCTCAATTTACACCCAGTTAAACAAATTGTCAGTAATTTTTAAATTTCAATTTCTAAAACTGTTTTATACAGAAAAATAAAGTTTCCATACATAAACTTTTGCTCAAAATGCTTGGCACTTCCAATGGTAGAGAATAACCTTCCTTATGAGATTACATCATTTCTATATCCAAGACCACTCCACCTGTAATTTCCTCAATTTATACTCAGCCAAACAAACTATTAGTATCTCATGTACAATATATATTTTGATGGCAACAATTAAAACAATTCACAAGTGATCTCATAATTGATTACAACACCAATTCATTCACTTCCATTAATCCAACTAGTAAATAGAATGAACCCATCATCCTCTACACATGTATTATGAGCCAATCATTTCTTTCTTCTATCCAGAAATATCTTTAATACTTTGTCCCCCCTATAGATCTTTTCCATAATTCATCATTATTTAACTACTTTAACCTGCAACTTTCTTGTTGCAATATCTAACAACTCTTGAAGTGTTTTCAACTTCACGAGTTAGTAATACTCACATCATTTCAGTAGTTAGCATGATCATTTCTATGTTATATAATATATATATGCATTCACCAAAATACATTCAATAATTCCTATAATACCACTTGTAACATTTTCAACAACTCCAAAAAGTGATCTCAACATTGTAACAAACAACAATTCAATCGTTTTCAGCTAGTATTCATATTAAATAGAATGTATCTATTCATCATTATGTATTTTCAACACCACATGCTTTTCATAATGCAACAAATAATTACTAAATAAAATAACAATCGATGTGCCAATACCCATGACCACATATACACAATGCATCCCTGCATTGAATACACAATACCACATAACTATGTCATGCATTCCACCATGATGAGTTGGAAGGTCTGGCCAACGCCTCAACACATCATTTGAACTCTTCCCAATACTTCCCGACTATTTGGATACCCTCCTCTTCAACCCATATACAACATGAGGAAACATAATTCCTAAGTGTTCTTTAATGTCAGTAAAGAGGTTGCAATACAAACATCAACTATACAAGGAAATCATTGAGCACTCACATAGTGTTGTATCCCTTCAATATCCAATCATGTCATGGTATCACACATGACTAACTATATGGATATTTATTGTTTTATAAATAGTATGTCTTCTGACTTGACCTGGTTATGATCTCATAACCAATCATAACACAATATGAAACTAACATTTTACCTAAATGCATTTTAGCATCAACAATATTTACATGCTCTAGGCCTTTGGCCATTACATATCAATTTAAATCTTAGAAATTTAACTGAGGGAATTCTTACCTCAATTCCCTTCAATACTGGAAGAAATCAAATACATACCTACATAGCTATTATCAACATACTTGATGCTACCTGATGAATTGGTATTTTTAGAAGCTCACGTTCTTCCTCCTCCATCCTTTTAATCACCATTCCTACCACCCTCATGGGCCTTCACATAGATGGAAGTCATAAGCAACAACATCATCCACATCTTTAGTTGTGATATATCATCTTTCATGAATACATAACCCATCATTAGTCATAGTCAATATAACATCAGTATTGCATGTATATAACTACAAAATATTCTAAGTCCACAAGCGTGCATATCAAAGAATGTACATATGCACCAACCATTCAATATTAGCATGCCTACTAATGCATCTAACTTCATTGTATGCATCATGTACTCTAGTGCATTTATATTTCAATTCATTTATTTATTTATTTTGTGGTTGGTTTTCCTTGAACTTCTTCTGATACTTTCTAACTCATGTGCTCTCATTATGCTCATCTGCACTATTGTTCCTTGGTCAGAATCATTTCTAGCCAAGTTCCACTTGGACATTGTGCAATCCAACCAATGTGTTATATTTACAACAACATCTCTTAGGCAGTCATATCCAAAATTTACCTTTATGAAACATTCCAGAACCATGGAATGAGGTATCTCAAAACATTCTATCACTCTACTACCACAACATTCTTGAATCAAATACTATTACCCCTAGTTGTCTATTATATTACTTCATTTAACAATTCCTTGTGAAACCATACCTTTCTCACTTAACACCATTCTCAATGGAAATCTATTTTCATATAGTGGCACTTTTCAAGTGAAAGAACCTTCATTATTTATCCCTAATTTCTCTGCATTGGTATCTTGCTTCCACTGTGAACTCTAATATTAGAAGTGGATTTCTTTCTTTGAGTACTTTGAGACAAGTATCTAAGTCATATCTAACAAATCCTTCCCAACCACTCACGTTCTTAGCACATAGAGATGATTCACACATCACCTCTTAAGTTCCCTGTTCTCTTTCACATCAAGCTTGCAACTATCTACACATCTCTACGTTCAAGGTTGTGGAGCCTTAATTTTCCTTTATATGCCCATTAATGAAATTACTCACCTGCTTGCTTCATGTCCTATGTGAGGATTCTTGTTTTTTTTCCTGCAATTTATTCACACTCTGTAGCAGCTGAATAATAATCATTTTGTTCCATTCTTCTTGAGTTCTTTATTCACTTTTCATTACTTGTGTTGTAGGTCTTTATTGCCTTGTTCAACTTCCGCAAGATTTTTCATGCTTCCATGACTTTGATATCCAATCTTAGAATTTAATTTATCCAATTATACATTTAATTCTGCCAAATATGAAAGCAATCATTTTTGTTAGAATTATACATATTATTAAAAAAAAATGTCCATTAAAGCTACATGTCCTTTTTATGTTCAATTCATGAACACTTATATCACAATTCTCCAAATTATAATAATGCCAGGTTATTCCCCTCTAAATTATATTTCCAATGATTGTACTCATGCCCCAATTCGATCTCTGAGCTGGAAGTTATGGCTTCTTGAAATAGTCATTCACCCTTTTTGTGCATTTTCTCCACTGGTGTAATTTTATTGAAATGCCAACTTCAATCAACTATAGAAGAAAAAATGTCAGAAACTAGAGAAACTTGTGTATGAGGCATAGATAATAATAATGAAAAGGAATTCATAACAACTCTCATATTTTCAATATGACACTCCAATAAAAAAAAACTACAACAATCTAGAAATGACCATTTTTCTCTTTTTCACCCATTTTTCGAGACTCACAATTTTTAGCAGAACTGACTATCCCTCAATATGTGCAATTCTGGATAATTTTCACTAAACAAAATTTGTTTGTCTTGATGATTAAATAAAATGTCTAGTAAATAAAATTTTTCATTTTTGTGATCTAGGGTCACTTTTCCTCCTTCGAAAACCTAAAAAATCCCCCAAAAGTGGTCCGAAATAATAGATTTTGGCCTATTTCAACATCCCCATTCCAATCCCCTTAGGATTTATTCAGTTCCTTCATGGGTTATTTCCATGTATTATTTATGGACAATATCCATGTATTTCAGCTTAATCTGGACCTCTACCAATGATATGGACCAAGATCTTTAAAAACCACATTTTTACAATTTTTGACAATTCCAAGAAGAAATGGACAATGACTAACACTTTTTTATAGCTCGTCTCTGTGGAAAAAACCCATAAGTTTCATCCAAATACGAATTAATCTACTCAAGTTATGGCCAAAATAAGAAAATGGTTTGAAGCTATGGAGCAGCTTTGCCTATGGGGAAATTTTCATCGTTGATTTCAATTCAGAAGAGATTTGGACCATTCATAGGAGGTGCCCATTCTAAGTGTTGAAGAATCGGGCTCAAATGGGACTCTGAAAAGAGGGTATTTAAGAATATTCCCCTCTCGATACCGTTAGAGCCTATCATTTGGATTTCAGAAAATTGGTGAAGTTTCACTACTCCAGAAAGAGGGTATTGAAGAATATTCCCTTTCGATGCCATCGAAAATTTTCATTCAGAGTTCAAAATATTGATGAAGTTTCACTGCTCCGAAAATAGGGTATCGAAGAATATTCCCTTTTGACATTGTCAAAACTTTTTATTCGAAGTTCAGAATATTGACAAAGTTTCACTGCTCCAAAAAGAGGGTGTCAAAGAATATTCCATTTTGATACCATCGAAACTCTTCATTCGGAGTTCGGAATATTGACAAAGTTTCACTTTTCTGAAAAGAGGGTATTGAATAATATTCCCTTTCTATACCATCAAAACTCTTTTGAGCAAGATATTTCGAAAACACTTTTCCAAAAGAACATCTTCGTGAGATCTGACAACTGAGAATGATCCCGACTGATCTAATGGCTCTCATTCTTTCGGGATTCTACCATCGATCTTCTCTTCTTCGAACTTCCAACTTGTGTTCAAATTTAGACCTTTTAAATCCATCCTTCTGAGAGATCTACGACTGAGAACGGATCTAACTGATATGACAACTCTTGTTGTTTTGGTCTCCTGTCATCGGATTCCTCCCTTTGAAATCAAACTCACACACGACTCTGAAGTCCTTCTGAAAATTCCTTCCCGAAGGCATGTCGGGAGCACCTTTCTCAAACCTCTAGGATTAAATATTGACCATGGATCCTCACGATCAAATTAATATGGGTCGTTGATCTACGAAACTACACAATCTCCATGAAACATATAGGAATTTATCTTCCATAGCCGAATTCTACTCTGCAACTGTAGATCAATGCCATAAATCACTTCTTTGATTATTCTAAACACTCAAACTTGAAATCTATTCATAATTTAGGGGTTTCACTTTTGTTATTCTCCGTTCCCCCCCATATTCATAACAGACAAATATGCAACAATAAATTTAACAAATTTGCAAAAGTTATGGCCCATACTAGTCTGGTGTTAAACCAAAAGATCTGATACCAATCTATAATGTACCCAACCACCCACAGGTTGGGCCATGCTACCTCAAAAACTCACTTCAAAACCGATTTTGAATTCTGATAATAATTAATTCAAAAAAAAGCATGAAAGAATCACATGCATTAATTAATATCCATGCTACAACATAAAAGAAATGAATAATATGTCATGCACAAAAATAACTAGCAAGCAGGCACATTATAAATACATATCTCGTGGATTAATAAATACACAATGGAATATACATTATACAGAAAATACTGAGAGCACTTATATCTTCAAGTAAACATTCACCAATTGGCTGCATACCAAGGATGTTCCTCCCAACCATAAACATTGTTGTTCATTTACTCTCAACAATAGGTCACCCCCGAGCGAGGGCTATGAACCCACAAGGATGGGTCCCAGGCTAGATCTAAAACACACTAGTTAGCTAACAAGCTCTCATGGTTTCCCAACGACACAACAAATCCTAGTTTCCATCTCTCTTTCCCATTCAGAATGCACAACCCAAAGAAATGAACCCCTTTCTCTTCCATGCAGACCCTAAGTTGTTCCATTTCTCTCTAGGGCTCTAGTGCTACTGGTAAGGAAATCTCCCTGCTAGAAAATCCAAGGATTCTCAATTGTGGATAGTTCTTTCTGAACTTCCATCAACCCCATGCACACATGAATCTCTTCCCTCTTGGAATGATCAGTAATTTATTACATCCATATAGCAATCACTCTCCTCTTCCAATCATTCGTTTTCCGTGCTCAGACCAAGAGCATACGAATTAGCAAGAATGAAGAACCCAAAAATGAAAGAGTGAGAAGAGTGTAAGAGTGAATAGAGAAGAACAAGTGAACCCCCAAACATCCAAAAGAGTTGTTTATATAATTACATGAAATAAAGAACCACGTGGCCTCCCCCCCAAGAAGCTCATCTAACCACTTCTCTCAATTAAAACAATTATGGGTAAATAAAATATAACAAAAATATTTATCCCCTTAAGCCCCCTCTCTCGTGGGATCATAGACCCCTATCTCTTGTCTTTGTTTGTCTTGCAACCAACAATGTCTTTTTATTAATGTATATAGAAGTATTACATTTCCTAGGCACTCTGGCCCCTTTTCCACTTTGCTGGCTCACCTGCCTAAGTGACAATTACATAATAAATTATAGTTCATAGGGATCAAAACCGGGGTGTTACACTTGGACTTACAAACACCCCTTTGGATTAAGGGGGGAGAATGTTAGATACCTAATCATTAGAATTATCATATATTGTAAATACTAATTTGGGATAAATATGAAGAGTCATAGGTGAATAAGAAATGTCATCTAACCTCTTGAAAAATGAAACCAAAGGTCATACACGATTGTATTTATATGTGGCTCACTTGAATAAACTTTATTAAATGCATGGAGCTATTCAATTTTGAGCCTATCATTATTTACCATAATCATAAAAATGCCATAACATATCACTATAATATAATAGTGCATAAAATCTCTAAAATGTTATTAGAGATAAACATAACAAAAGATAATTGCTACTTAAAAATATGTTAATCATGGAGTGTGGTCTAGTTACAAGGTGTTAGGTGATGGATCGTGTATAGCGTGAGTGGGCCTAATGGTTAATAATATACAACCTAAGTGGGTCAGGCCTAATGGTTAAGAAAATGTCTTTCCTCCTAAGAGGTCACGAGTTCAAATCTAGAGGGGGGTAGGGTATGTATACCTCCATAGACTTTAGCAATGAAATCATTGTGTGGAGGGGATCCCTTGTCCAACAAAAAAGGGGGTCTCAAATTACCCCCTTCTCCCACAAACAAGGGGGTCTCAAATTGGATGTGAAGAACACGTTATCTGTAATGAATCATCAATACTCTAATAGCTGTGAAAACAATGATCTGCCTCTAAAATATGATCTCCTTTCTTCTCTCCTATTCAATTGACTCGAAAACAAGATGCATGGACGAAAAAAAAAAACACATATTCGACCTCTGGATAAGCTGCTATAGCGTGAGTGGGCCTAATGGTTAATAATATACAGCCTAAGTGGGTCAGGCCTAATGGTTAAGAAAATGTCTTTCCTCCTAAGAGGTTGCAAGTTCAAATCCAGAGGGGGGTAGGGTATGTATACCTCCATAGACTTTAGCAATGAAATCATTGTGTGGAGGGGATCCCTTGTCCAACAAAAAAGGGGGTCTCAAATTGGCCCCTTCTCCCACAAACAAGGGGGTCTCAAATTGGATGTGAAGAACACACTATCTGTAATGAATCATCAATACTCTAATAGCTGTGAAAACAATGATCTGCCTCTAAAATATGATCTCATTTCTTCTCTCCTATTCAATTGACTCGAAAACAAGATGCATGGACGAAAAAAAAACAAAAACACATATTCGACCTATGGATAAGCTGCTATTCAATTTCTATGTTTTTAGTAAGAGATGAAGATACTCATCTCTTACTAAAAATTGGGGTGGTGTCAATCTTAAATGCACGGATGGGTTTTGAGAAAAAGCCAAAATGATGTTATAAAATGAACATTGAAAATGATATTATAAAATTAATATAGAAAGAGAAATAGTTCTATTTTTTTAAAATTGATGGAAAATAAATAGATATATGTATACTAATATAATATAAATTTATTTTAGAAGAAAAAAACACATCAAAATTTATTTATTTTTTAAATTTATATATTATATTATAATATTATATAATTTTATGATAAAATTGAAAGGAAAAAAGCAATGGAAGAAGACCACACAATAAACTTAATTTTATAATATCATAATTGTTTTAAAAAAAAATAGATGTTATAAAATAAACTTAATTTTTTAATATAATATTTTTCATAAATTTAATTATAATAAGTGAGGCGCTCATAACATAAGTTCTCAAGAAGAAGTTAATTTTAATTAATTATTAATAATATGAATAATTAAAATTAAATTAAATCCTATAAAACTCATCATGTCTCATCATGTTATGCATGCATAAAACAAGGGAAATAGTTGCAAACTAGTTAGTCTCTGTCATAAATCAAATGGAATAAATAGAGTATAGTGTTACTATGACACATTTGACTGTTTACATCAGATTTCACAACAAATAAAAAAATGGTGAGTTGCAGTGTTATAAAAAAATGGTGAGTTGCAATGCTACTATGATACAATTAAATGTTTACATTAAAGTTCACAACAAAGCTATTGTGTATTGACAAAGTTAAAAGTTCAAATCTATTATATTGCATTGAAATAGAGAATGGTTTCTACTATTCATACATTTAAATGTGCGTAATTACATGAATGTATAGATTCAAATACAACTGTTATCTATTATTCTGAGTCAACCCTAGCATACATATGATTTTATTGTTCGACAATTGGTTTGGAGAGTTGGTTGTCGTTGATGTCAACCCTTAGAGATTGATGTCAACCCTTGGAGAAGTCTGGAAGCCATAGAGATGTGCTTGAGTTTGATGGTGACTTAGTTGTCATTGTTGGAGTGGTTGATGTCAGCATATGTGTTGGGTGCATTTGATGAAGTCTGCATGAAGCCCCGAAGCTGTGGTTATGGTACTCGAAGTTGGATGAGGAATAAGGACATAAGAAATAGTGTAAATGCAGGTGAGACACTCATAGATGGATGGTCCTTGTCATTTCATTTTCAGTGATATGCGGTACACCTCATAGTTCCTCACGGTCAGGGAGATATGCCCTTCTGAAGTTAGAAGCCTCGAAGAATGGTCAATAAGCCCCTAGTTGGTTACAAGTCAATGAATGAATGGGTAAAGTGGTTGTGACAAGAAAGAACTAGAAGCCCTAAGATTAAGGAAAGAGGTAACTATGAAAAAGTATACAAACACCTCAAAGAGTCTCTCATAGAACACACACACTTACATTGAATGTCTATCTTGTGAGATTGTTATGGTCTAGTGTTTTCTGGTTTATTGGTGAGTCTGACGGCAAGTCTGAGGCAAAGGAGAAAGTGCGATAAAAGAGTGAAAGTTTTGGAGCTACAAAGTGATAAGGTTTTTCTGTAACCCTAATTTGGTTGGACCTCATGGATTAACGCAAGGGTTTCACACAAGGCAACCCCACAGGTTGCCTAAGTGACATCATGTGAGGCCCTGTGTGAAAGGGAGTCTTAGTCCCACGAGGCTAAGGAAAATTTGGGGGAAATGTTGGTACCATGATGCTAAATGTTGTGGAGGAGTTACATGTCAATGTTATAGTATAGTAGGTCATCTATAGGTCACATGTATACTTATTTGATTGTATCTTATGCTTGGTGATGGTATGGTACATGCTTGAGAGACATGTCTTGTTGATGCATGATACATATTGGTGATATTAGTATGGTACATTAATTAGTAGTACATCATGGTTGTATTGGTATCTTGGTATCTGGTTTGGTTGCATGGTGATGATTTTATGGTACATGCTTGAGGCTTATTCTTAGTATACTCTTAAAGAATTGGCACATGGGTATGGTTGTCATTGATATTGATACATTGTTGAGGATTACACTTGGTATATGGCAACACATGTATGAGATACTTCTCTTGGTAATGTTGGTACTTGGTTGAGGTACACCATTGATATCACTTCCTTGGTATATCCTATGGTACATGGTGTATGGCATGATTGAGTGATATGGTATATGGTTGGGATACATTGTTGGTACATGTTATGGTACAAGTGTTGATGTATATGGTGCATATTTTGGTGCATGGTTGATGCATGATTTGGTACAGGTTGTGGTGCATGATTGATGCACAGTTTGGTACAGGTATTGGTGCATGATTGATGCATGGTTTGGTACATGTGTTGGTGCATGGTTGATGCACTTGTTGTGGTACACGGTTGATGGTTGGTGTTGTCGCAAGAGTTGACTCTAGGCTGTAATAGAGCCAAGCCTTAGCACATTTTAAAAAGAAAAAGCTATTTATTGTTCAGAACTTGACTTGGGTTGCAGCAAGCCAAACCTTGAAAATTGATTTTGAGTGCACTTTTGACCTAATACACTCAGATATAGTTCTCTCAATAGCCAAGGGCTCTTTACTCAGGAATATTCAATAATTACAGTAAGAAGGACAAATTTCTTATTAGAAAATATTTTTAATCAGGTCGGGGGTTGATCCAAGAAAACAATCCATTGGGCATGGAGTCAAGTGAAAACCACAGAAAGGAAATCATAGCGGTGATCACATTACTTGCAGAAAATGAGGCAAAGTAAGTCTATCTTTCAACTATAAATAATCATGATATAACAACAGAAAAATAAAAGGAAAGGGCCATCATAGTGAAAGCATCTATCAGGGATGAATTTCCACTACGACTTTGGAAGAAAAAACTGAAGGCTGATGGCTAGATACAGAGCACTTATCTGGAGTGAATTCTGACTAGTCACCATTGAGAACAAAACTCTTATTAACTGTGTGAAAGGAGCATGTAAAATGAATTCTAGACAGATTTTAACTCAGTTGATAAAAGAACAGATAGATTAAATGACAAAAAGGAGAACATAGTGAAATAAATGACCATAATGAATCTCATAATATCAAGAAAACATGTCACTCTGTATAATTCCATTCCGGGCTCTCAAAATAACTCTGCGTTCCAAAAGGAGCTCTCTGCCCTAGAGCTTTCTCTCGGCTTCCCCCCCATATTTTTACAATGAATGCATCTCTATATAAATTCCCTCTCTCAAGGAGGTTGAAACCGCCTCATATCATAACTGACAGTTAACTAACTTCAACTGTCTTTAACTGAACTAATTTAAAATCATAAATAAATCCTAATTTCTAGCAGTGTATAAAGTTTAATTTGTATCCATGCGCAAAAATCTCTGTAGTTGTGGGTAGTTTGAAATGAATAACCGAATCAACTTTATGAATACCCAGACCATGAGCAGCTATTCATATTAGATGATTGATCTAAAGAAGCAAGTTTAACTGTGTCGTCCTTTAATATCTCTCTATCTGAAGTATCTGTCATAACAGTTTTCCCATTACAAACATTCTTGTCGGAGGATATGTCAATAGACTTGGTCTGTTTGTATGCTTCACTGTGAGAACTTCCATATACTTGCACAGTCAGTTTTCTTTTTCCGGGACAACCATGTTTTATGTATTTATCAAAAAAGTAAATCAATTCTTGCTTAGTCGATTTCCTTAATTCAGCAACCTCAATTTCTTGTCAAACTTAACAGTTCCAAGCTCAATTTCACTCCAATAAAAGCTTGATTGTTCTTGCAAGTTTTTGTGTTTCACAAGCTTATTATCAATCAAAGCATCCACGTTTGTCTTAAACTCGTCATCTGACGTAGCATGTAGTTTACTCTCAAACATTTTACGAAATGCCTCCACTCTCAGATCAAGCTGTGTAGGGTCCTTGACAGTGGATTGAATAATGAATTCTGCTCCTCGAATCCCAGAATCATTTCATGTCCTCGGTCGAACAATATAACCAAGCTACTCGATAGTTCTAAGCTGATTAAAGGCTGGTTTCTTGGCACTGAGAACAAAAAGCTCTAGTTGAACATTTATCTTGGATTCATCTCTTAGCAGTCATCATTGCTGTGATATCATTCTTTGAACATCTAAGCGCACGATTTTTCCCGTCGGCTTTCGGACTTTCAGAGAAAAAGGCGTAGTATGAAAAACAATAATCAAAACCCCGAAATCGCATGATTGGTGGTTTTTTCGTGGTGTTTCGTGCATGCGGCACGTGTTGGTGTTATGTTCTTGTCATTTCTTGTCTACGACAGCTTTGAGTATTGTAGTTCCATAGTAAAGGTCTTCATGAATATGTAATTATGGTGTCGGGCTAACAGATCAAGAGTGATATCAAAAAAAAAAAAGACGAGTCGATGCTACTCGAGTCAATTTTCAAAACCCTAGTCAGGATTTTCGAATGCTCGTTTTGTGCAACATCATACAATATGCACTTAAAGGCCGATACTGAGTTTTTGGGTGCCGTCTGCAAGTGGTGGTCTTCCAAACCGATGACATCCACGCTCTTTGACGCTTCTGTGCACACTTCTTATTATAGTACTTGCGCCACGAATGAATTAGCGATCCATTTCGAATAGGTACTCGTACCCTCTAATCAACGAAAATAACTCCCTGTTTTCTTCACGGTACTAACAATAAAGACGCAACAGATTAAAATCCTGCCACAGGGCATTCCAAAATGACAAAAGATCCAGAAGCATATTTCTTTTTCCCAAATGAGAGATTAGACATTCAAAATTGGAAATCAGCTTCTTAAAGAAATGTTTCATCTCTCTCTTGCTCAATCTGAGGTATGGCATAGCTAATGTCAAAAGGCTGGCGGGTGTATGAATTAACGACACTCTATTTAGTATCCCATATCTTCTCCAGTGTCCTGCGATTATAAAGCACCTGAGCAGGGTCATCTGTGAGAGGCAGTCAAATTGGGTCATAAGCGAATTCATTCACCGGAGTATCAACAAACTTTTCTGGAATACTTAAACTCTTTTCATCCATGTTGGTTGTTGTGTAAAATTGTCATCAAAACTCTCATCCAAAATCGCGGTCATTATATAGTTTGTATAGAAGCGTATAATAAGAATTCCTAGATCTGAAAAACTTGACAGTGAGCTCTAATATATATTTCAATAGATTGTTGTGGAGTAGTGTATTGGATGTCGTTATTTTCAGGATTTTGTTCATTCAATTGTGGACCTGGAGCTTCACTTCTTCGAGTAGGTTTCTCATGGGCTCTCGGGTTACCGAGGCATCCTTTGATATACTATAAATACTCTTCTGCCTCAGAATACAAACTTTCTTCCCAAAAAGCCCTAAAAGTCTTTCAACAAATCTGATGTAAGTTATAGGTAATATGGAGTTGAGATCTCTAGTTAATTTATAAGCTTGATGTGATTCTCAAACACATTTGGGATGAAGACACTAAGTAGAGAAAAATTCAAAATCTGTTACAACATAGGCTCCATCTAGGGATGGTGCTTTCCAATAAAGTACCAAGAACAGTAGACTAGGTGCCTGCATCAATAAAGTGACCTGCAAAAATCCTGAACCTCAATACGTAGTGTTTTGCAGCAATCCGAGCAGTGGAGGATTTCAACATCTAAGACCAGTGGAGTCGCCAACAAAAACATGTAGAGTCTACGAACCAAGGATTCACTAGGTGAACAATCACAGCCAATCGAACGTCTATCTCAGGTTCACCATCAGGAGATAGATCGAACCTTTTTCGTATCCCAGGGAATATTTACTTCATCCTCCGTCCTCGGCAATGGCGCCAAAAAATGTTGTCGCAAGAGTTGACTCTAGGTTGTAATAGAGCCAAGCCTTAGCACATTTTAAAAATAAAAAGTTATTTATTGTTCAGAACTTGACTTGGGTTGCAGCAAGCCAGACCCTAAAAATTGATTTTAAGTGCACTTCTGACCTAATACACTCAGAGATAGTTCTCTCAACAACCAAGGGCTCTTTACTCAGGAATATTCAATAATTA
>ML783935.1:466601-477705 GCA_009831015.1 Picea engelmannii | reverse complement strand
AATCATAGCGGTGATCGCATTACTTGCAGAAAATGAGGCAAAGTAAGTCTATCTTTCAACTATAAATAATCATGATATAACAGCAGAAAAAGAAAAGGAAAGGGCCATCACAGTGAAAGCATCTATCAGGGATGAATTTCCACAACGACTTTGGAAGAAAAAACTGAAGGCTGATGGCTAGATACATAACACTTATCTGGAGTGAATTCTAACCAGTCACCATTGAAAATAGAACTCTTATTAACTGTGTGAAAGGAGCATGTAAAATGAATTCCAGACATATTTTAACTCAGTTGATAAAAGAACAGATAGATTAAATGACAAAAAGGAGAACATAGTGAAAGAAATGACCGTAATGAATCTCATAATATCAAGAAAACGTGTCACTCTGTATAATTCCATTCCGGGCTCTCAAAATAACTCTGCGTTCCAAAAGGAGCTCTCTGCCCTAGAGCTTTCTCCCGGCTTCCCCCCCATATTTTTACAATGAATGCATCTCTATATAAATTCCCTCTCTTAAGGAGGTTGAAACCGCCTCATATCATAACTGACAGTTAACTAACTTCAACTGTCTTTAACTGAACTAATTTAAAATCATAAATAAATCCTAATTTTTAGCAGTGTATACAGTTTAATTTGTATCCATGCGCAAAAATATCTGTAGTTGTGGGTAGTTTGAAATGAATAACCAGATCAACTTTATGAATACCCAGACCACGAGCAGCTATTCATATCAGATGATTGATCTGAAGAAGCAAGTTTAACTACGTCATCCTTTAATATCTCTCTATCTGAAGTATCTGCCATAACAGTTTTCCCATTACAAACGTTTTTGTCGGAGGATATGTCAATAGACTTGGTCTCTTTGTATGCTCCACTGTGAGAACTTCCATATACTTTCACAGTCAGTTTTCTTTTTCCGGAACAACCATGTTTTATGTATTTATCAAAAAAGTAAATCAATTCTTTCTTAGTCGATTTCCTTAATTCAGCAACCTCAATTTCTTGTCAAACTTAACAGTTCCAAGCTCAATTTCACTCCAATAAAAGCTTGATTTTTCTTGCAAGTTTTTGTGTTTCACAAGCTTATTATCAATCAAAGCATCCACGTTTGTCTTAAAATCGTCATCTGACGTAGCATGTAGTTTACTCTCAAACATTTTACAAAATGCCTCCACTCTCAGATCAAGCTGTGCAGGGTCCTTGACAGTGGATTGAATAATGAATTCTGCTCCTCGAATCCCAGAATCATTTCGTGTCCTCGATCGAACAATATAACCAAGCTACTCGATAGTTCTAAGCTGATTAAAGGCTGCTTGCTTGGCACTGAGAACAAAAAGCTCTAGTTGAACATTTATCTTGGAGTCATCTCTTAGCAGTCATCATTGCTGTGATATCATTCTTTGAACATCTAAGCGCACAATTTTTCCCGTTGACTTTCGGACTTTCGGAGAAAAAGGCGTAGTATGAAAAACAATAATCAAAACCCTGAAATCGTGTGATTGGTGGTTTTTTCGTGGTGTTTCGTGCATGCGACACGTGTTGGTGTTATGTTCTTGTCATTTCTTGTCTACGGCAGCTTTGAGTATTGCAGTTCCGTAGTAAAGGTATTCATGGATATGTAATTCTGGCGTCGGGCTAACAGATCAAGAGTGATATCAATAAAACAAAAGACGAGTCGATGCTACCCGAGTCAATTTTCAAAACCCTAGTCTGGATTTCCGAATGCTCGTTTTGTGAAACATCATACAAAATGAACTTAAAGGCCGATACTAAGTTTTCGGGTGCCGTCTGCAAGTGGTGGTCTTCCAAACCGATGACATCCACGCTCTTTGACGCTTCTGTGCACACTTCTTATTATAGTACTTGTGCCACGAATGAATTAGCGATCCATTTCGAATAGGTACTCGCACCCTCTAATCAACGAAAATAACTCCTTGTTTTCTTCACGGTACTAACAATAAAGATGCAGCAAATTAAAATCCTACCACAGGGCATTCCAAAACGGCAGAAGATCCAGAAGAATATTTCTTTTTCCCAAATGAGAGATTAGACATTCAAAATTGGAAATCAGCTTCTTAAAGAAATCTTTCATCTCTCTCTTGCTCAATCTAAGGTATGGCATAGCTAATGTCAAAAGGCTGGTGGGTGTATGAATTAACGACACTCTGTTTAGTATCCCATATCTTCTCCAGTGTCCTGTGATTATAAAGCACCTGAGCAGGGTCGTCTGTGAGAGGCAGTCAAATTGGGTCATAAGCGAATTCATTCACCGGAGTATCAACAAACTTTTCTGGAATACTTAAACTCTTTTCAGCCATGTTGGTTGTTGTGTAAAACTGTCATCAAAACTCTCATCCAAAATCGCGGTCATTATATAGTTTGTATAGAAGCGTATAATAAGAATTCCCAGATCTGAAAAACTTGACAGCGAGCTCTAATATATCTTTCAATAGATCGTTGTGGAGTAGTGTATTGGATGTCGTTATTTTCAGGATTTTGTTCATTCAATTGTGGACCTGGAGCTTCACTTCTTCGAGTAGGTTTCTCATGGGCTCTCGGGTTACCGAGGCATCCTTTGATATACTGTAAATACTCTTTTGCCTCAGAATATGAACTTTCTTCCCAAAAATCCCTAAAAGTCTTTCAGCAAATCTGATGTAAGTTATAGGTAATATGGAGTTGAGATCTCTAGTTAATTTAGAAGTTTGATGTGATTCTCAAACACATTTGGGATGAAGACACTAAGTAGAGAAAAATTCAAAATCTGTTACAACAGTTGGTATGGTACAAGTTGATGGTTTGGTACATGGATGAGACACATATCTTTTGATGGTATGTTGGTGATCTTGGTACATGATTGGTATATTCATGTGTTGGTGATTTTGGACATCTATTTGAGAGGTGTCTATTGGTTACTTGGGCTGACCTAGGTTATGATCTCAAATAGTTTTCCAACAAAACCATCAAAACTATTGTCCCTCCTGGTAAACCAGAAGGAAACATTGCGCATAGAGTACCCAGTGCAGTCTCACCTGAGATAGATTTATGGGGGGCTACAATACTCAGGTGTTTTCATTCTAGGAAGTAGTGGGGACTATGTTTTGATTCTTCTCCTTATGCATCAACATCATTAATCATTCATCTACTTCTAGGATTCATTCATCATTAACTATGCATGCATGTTGTTATATTCAGTTTCAACCATTCATTCTTTAACTGATGATTAAAATAATAGTAAAATAAATCATTCATAACACATAGAACGCAGTATTTTAACGTGGTTCACCCCCTCCTGGGGCTACGTCCACAAATATCTGTCTTTTCTGCTCTTTTATCCATTCTACTACAAAATATGTGTTTTGTGCATTACATATTTAGGATTACAATAAAATGAGGGTAAGTACCCTCTGGGAGGCTAACTAGATCACACCAGGCTCCACATCCTATGACCTAACAATAAAAAAACTAACTTATTTGTCTCTACCACAATAACCATATCAAAACTCACAACAATCAATAACTCTTGAACCCTCATCCTAGACCTCCTAGGTCTTTATTTATACTACTCTACTGGCTTATAGCTGTTACAATATTATCAAAAACCCTAACCCTAAAATGGTTAGGCCTGTCTTCATGCGCGCCACGTTGCTTTTCCTCCTGCATGTTATTTTTCCTTCTTTTTCTGCATGTTGCTTTTCTACCTCCTAAGGCGCGCGCTCCAAAAATAGACCTTCTCTTCCAAAATTAGGCTTGCGGCCAAAATAGATCTTTCTCCCAAAATAGGCCTGCACCAACATGCCCCCAAAACTGCCATGTGGCTCATTCCGAGCCACTCAGGTGATGCATGCTCCCTATACAACCTTCTCCAAGCTGTGGAACGTTTATGCTAGTTCCTTCTCTTTTTCTATCACCTGCGCAACTTTATCTATTAGCGCCTCGACCATCTGTGTTGTTATATGTTATTGTAACAATGTTGTGCTCTTTGTATATTCCTATGCCATCCTTGTCTTCTATTCCTCCAAATCCACAATTATCTGAGTTGCTTGCTCCTAGAGGGGTTCCAACTGGGCCTGCCTTGCTTGCTTATTGATCTACGCAGTTTTCAATTATGTTTGCAGGGTCTTCATCTCCTGCGTGCCTTTTAATTGTTCTGTGATATTCATGGCCTTCTATCATTGCTTCAATTTCTGCATTGCAACATTGATTTTCTCCTCTTGTTGGTCCAACTGTTGGACCCTCTCGTCTTCCTCCAAAGTAGTCCACAATTGCGCAGTTTTGTCAAATAGTTCTACGACTTCCTTGGCTTCCCTTTCCATCTCATCTGTCTGTAAGGATGATTGTTGTTCTCTTTTCTCTCATACCTCAGGAGGAGTCATAGGATTAAGTTTTTCTTTCAACTCATCTATCTCCCGCCTATATCCCTCCATTGTATGCGCAATGATCTTTATCTTCTCGTTTGTGCTCCTATCCAATGTTTGTGCACTATCAAGAATGTCGTTGTGTACCATTGTTAGTCCCTGCTCTAGTTTGTCAGCGCATTATTTTTCCTCCTCCTTCTCTAAATTTAATTGGTCACAGGTAATCTGTAACATATCTGCAACCCCCTTACGAACTTCCAAGTTGGTGGAATCTACACAGGCTCTGGATTGTACCTCCTGCATTACATTGGCCTGGAGTCTGTATAGTGCTTTCGTGGGTATCTGTGCCATGACCAACTCAAAGTGGTCTATGTCCCCCATGATTTTTTGTGTGGTCTCCTGATAAACTCTGACCATTTGATGTGTGACCGTGAATGTGTCACTTCCCTACACCACTATCTGAATTGTATCTTCTTTTTCTCTCTTCAATGGGGTTTGTTGTGTCTTTTCATGCTACTGCGTTGTAGCCTGTTGTACTGTATGATTTTGCAGTCGTTGTAGAGTATTATGGACTTATATGAATTTGGCCATGATATCCTGTCTTTGTGCTTCTACGATGCAGACCACATTTTCCCCTCTGTCCTGGACCTTGTTCGCCACGAACTCAGCATCATCCTTTGTCAGGGTGATGACTGGAGCCTTATTAGTGTATTTCATCTTTTTGCATGTTTCCTTCACTTGCAATGTAGTTATTTTTTTCCGGTGAGGTTTGTGCCCCACTCTTCCTCATTTGAGCCCCTTATTCTCTGTCCCGAGATGTTTCTCCATTCTTGGCATCCCCCTAAACATTTTCCCTGGGCACCGTTGTTTTCCTCCTTGACCTCTTCAGAATTGTGCTGCTTCCAGATGCTTGAGTGCATGCTGCAGCCTTCCTCATGTTAGCATCCGAGTTGTTTGTCTTTGTTGATGGGACTGTCTTGGCTTTCCCCTTGGGTTTGGTTGATGCTGTGACTGGTGGATTTGTTGTTGGTTTTGCTACTAGAACCTTCCACTGCGCAAGCCAGTATTTGATTATCCAATCAACCTCTTCCCTAGTGATGCAATACTGCATCTCCAACCATTTCTTCTTTGGATCCCTTGCAGCCTAGATCCACATTTGGTGCATGGATTCCTTAAACCGGGTTATCCCTTCAGACTCCTCGACCACTTCCATAGGAATGCGCTAAACATTGATCGTTCTTTGTTGCATGTCTTCCAAAAACATAGTTAAGACTATGTTGTTCACTTGTTGGTTTTTTTGTCTTTTGCCTGTCACTGGGATTTTTATTGTGCTGCATAGCACTTCCCCATTCTATCGAAAAATGATGAAAACTTTGGCTCCTGCCACCCTGCCAAGGCTATGAGGATAATTATCCAGGAATAATGGAACTCGGTTCCATTATCCTACGTGTCTCTGCAGTTGATCAAGAATTGGTTCAAGAGGTAAGGTGCCTAACTAAACATGATCCCTTTAGCGCATTGCGCGGTGACTGTGATGACTCTTGTTGGAGCCTCTTCTTTCCAGCACTTCCTCAGCAGTTTGCAAGCCATGATATTGTTGGCAAACCTTGTCACGTCATCATTGATGTCTCTAAGAACAATTCCTTTGTTCCCTATGTTGGTACCAAATTGTGCCTTGACTATCTCAACAATCTCCTTCTCGCATGCTTTGTTTTCCAAGTATTCTTATGGTTGTGCGCATAGTGTGGGTAACCCTGTAATTTTGGTGATCAATGCCACATCAAGATGGACTAGCCTATCCATCCAGAGACTTCCTCCATGTACCTAGGCTGGCAATTTCTTAACGCATGACCCAACATTCTTACCACGCCTGAAGTGCAGTATGTTTAGGAGGTTCATGATCTTGGAGTTGTAGAGCTCTGTTATCCACTGCCCGGGCTCCATGATAGGTTTTCCTAGGGGTCCATTTAGCCTTTGTCTACCAAGTAAGCTTCCTCGACCAATTTTGGGAACTTTTTCACGTCGTGTAGATCATGGTATGAGTACCTTAGTTTAGGAACTTTCCCCAGCATGTCTTCCACAGTTACCACTGCATCTAGAAGGTAGGGAAGTGTGATTTATGCGGCATCCTGCACCTTTATTTTTTGACCGATGACAGGTTGGCCTTCTGCCACTATTTTTGTTGTGTCATCTTCTTCCCCCTCATATTTCGGCTAGTTAGTGATTTCCTTGACCAACACCTTCTCTTCATCGTGACCCTATTGTTGACCCTTCATTTCCTCGGGTTTAGCAGGTGTTTCGAGGTTAGGGTTTGTACTTCCATTTCAATTTTCAAAGATCTACCCCACTTCCCATTTTTCCACTATCGACATTTCCTCCTCAGCCCTCGTCAGGTTGAGTGACTCTGTCTCCGAGGTCGTAACATCTTCCATATCGAAAACATTCTTGGGTTCCACCATCCTTTCCTTCCTCCTTTGGCCCTATCGAGTAACCCGTGCATATTTCCCTGGAGTGCCAAACTTTGGCGGTGTCATGTTGTATGTGAGTTGGATAATTGCTCTCTTCTTCGCACAATTACACCTAGGTCACACACCTCTAACTGGCTCTATGCTAAAAAATCGCTAAGTGTCGAGCTAACCCATGCTTTCCGCACTTTATAGACCTGGTCATAATTGTTTGGCCATATTTTTCACTTTTTTTGTGCATTTTCACAATGTCCATTGTTTTTTCCTGCACGATGTCTTTCCATTTTGTCGCATTAGTTATTGTGTGCGACTTTTTCCACATTCCTGTCGTTCACCCAACTTCTTTCTCTTTTTGTATTTTTCTTCTTTTTTGTATTTTGTATTCATTTTTCTTCTTTTTCTCCTTTTTCTTATCTTTTTATAAGTTTTTTTCTCCTAATATATACTATACTACACTATATATATGAATTTCTTATTGCGCTGCAATTACTGAGAGTTACTAGGTTGATTATCCTTGTACAGTTTCAGTCGACTACAATTCATCATTTCTTTCAGTTTTGTTCCTCCCAAGTCCTTTAGGTGCACACATCCTCCATCTGTGACATTCTTTACTTCATATGGCCCTAGCCAATGCATTCTGAATTTACCAGGGTGTTGCAAAAACAATTTGTCATAGAGAAGAACTAGATCTCCCTCCTTAAAGCTCTTATTCTTAATGTGTCTATCATGCCAAGCTTCGTCCCTTTCTTTCTGTACCTCTTGGTGAAATCCAGATAGAATCATGTCTTATTCCATTTCCATTAGTTGACTTCACCTCTCTTGTACTTCTCCTCGTTCTGTCATATTGGTAATTTATACTACATGCAGACTGGGTACCAGAAATTCTAATGGCACCACTACTTCCTGTCCATACACCAATCTAGATGGTGTCTGTCCTATCAACTTCTTGCATGTAATCTTTTATACCCATAGTACTGCTAGTATTTTCAAATCCCAATCATCTCTATTAACATTGCAGATCTTTTTCAAAGAATGCTCTAAAATATTGTTGAAAGCTTCTACTGTCCCATTTGTCTGAGGATGATATGGTGTACTCTTATGGTGATAGACTTCAAACTCCTCTGTCATATCCTTGATGGTAGTGTTAATAAAATGGGTGCCTTGGTCACTCATCAGAATTTTGGGACATCCAAATCTTGTGATCACCTTCTCAAATAAGAAGTGCATTGTTATCTCTGCGCTGCAATCCTTGACTAGTGTTGTTTCTACCCATCTAGTCAAGTATTATGTCACAGTAATGATATATCTAGCTCCTGACCTTATTGCTAGTGGATTAATAGGTCCGAAAAAATATATTGCCCATTTTTCAAATACCTGAAGAATTACTTATGGTCTTAGGGGCATCTCATCCCTCCTGTTGGGTTTGCCAACTCTCTAACAGACATCATACTTATGGAAATATTATTGTTCGACAACACAGGTATTCCAATAGAGGACGGACACCTTCAGTAACCACTCACATAACCATATCAAATATCAACACACCGATGTTTTCACGTGGTAAAACCCCTAAGGTGAAACATCCACGACCCCAACCAACACGGCCACTTGGAGCAGTTTATTAATGCAAAGAAAAAGACTATAGAGAGATTTTACAAGAGAGTTTCTCACAATGAATTGTTGGCAAATGTTTAACAGGTAGCGTATGTTTGTCATTGATGGAAAGTACAACAATGATGATGGCTTGAGTACAAAAACGATGATCAACAACGCAGTGATATTCAGGAAGACCAGCAACACAACAATTGTCTAAACACAACAATCCTCAGTCGTCAAATCGAGGATTGATCTAAACTATTGATCATGCATGATGAAGTCCCGTAAAGTTTGAGAAGCACTACTGATCGTTGGATCCCATCCAAAATTCCTGATAGAATGAGGGTCGTCAGATCTGAATTTAGACAAGAAGAGCACGCTGAAGAGGAGGATAGATCTCAGGCGTTCAATCCAAGCACAAGATCCGACCATCGTTGGATCAAGAAGAACCTACACGCTCTCTAAAGTACGAGGATAAGTGGGCGTATAAAATCCCGGAAAAAGGAGGACCGTCCATCTTTAGGCAGGACATGTGGACATAGATCAACATTTTGGTGACTGGAGACTCAAAGGAACGGGGTTCCCTAACCTCTCGAAATCGCGAAATGCAAAATCATGACTTAACCACAGCCGTCAGATCAAGATGTGATTTGCACCGTTGATCCAACTCCATATCAGAGTTTTGCGGATCGAGAGTTGGAGATGTCAAGTAATATCAATCACAAGAATACCGAAATCGTGATATGCGAAATTGCGACGTAATCTGAGCTGTCAGATCAAGGTTTGATCTGGACCATTGATCTCAGTCCATTTCGGAGTTTCGTGGATCGTTATTTGAATATGTCAAAGAATAATAACCACAGGAATCTCGAAATCGCGATATGTGATATTGCGATTTAATCGCAGTCGTTAGATCAAGATGTGATCGGGACCGTCGATCCAACTCACGCCAGCAAACCACGTCAGCTAGGAACATGTGGCACAACCAGGTAATGACAAGTGTTAGACTGATTTAACATTTCAAGCACATGTAAGTCACAAATCAGGGTGACACGTGGTAGGTATTCAACACGTGTGACGTCAGCAGGTTTACACCACTTTGGAGTTTCAGAAATCGGGAGATAGAGATGTCAAGAAACTCTCAGCATCAGGAGTCCTAAAATGTCGAATTGCGAAACACCGAAATCCTGTCAACCGTCCATCTCTGGGGGTTATGTGGACCATTGATATGACTCCCTTTCGGAGTTTCATGGATCGAGAGTTGGAAGCATCAAGAACATTCATCACAGGAATGTCGAAATTGCGATATGAGAAATCGCGAAATGATCTGAGCCGTCAGATCAAGTGTTGATCAGGACCATTGATCCCATGCCATTTCAGGGTATCGGGGATCGCAACTTGGAGAGTTGATATGTCTCATCTCCAGACTCACGAAATGCGAAATCACGAAAGCGCCTTATGTATAAGGCTGTGGTCACAACCCTTGGTCACATCAGCGAGAGATGGAGGAAAGAGCTAGAGAAACCAAGCTCCATTTCGGGGATCGCGACTGGGGATGTTGAGACCCATGGTCACACGAATGTCGAATTGCCGAATGTCGAAATGCCGAAATAAATGAAAGATCCCATGGAATCAATCAAACGATGCAGGTGAATTTGAACAAGATCAGAGGGCTACTGCAGCTTGACACAGTGTAACTGCCAAAAACCACTGATGGTTTCTGCCAGAGGACTCGAAGACACTTCAGTGTGATCACCAGAGGAGATGAAGAGTCTCTAAGCTTCGCCTAGTGAAGAAAGATGATTCTTAGAGGGATTGACATATGGATGAGCGTTGGAGCCTGTAACTGAAATAGAAAGGATGATCTCAACTGTCACAGAGAAAACGAAGAGTCTCAACTACCATAGAGGTTGATAAATCTTAGCAGAACACCCAGTGATGTTGAATGTGTGGGAAAACCGCCAGAGAAGCTGAAGAGTTACCATGATGATCAAGCAGAGCACTCGAGAGGTGGAGGATATCAGCGCGATGTGAGTATGCAGAGGTATTGCACACATTGCATGCACAAGGTGCACAGAAGCTATAAGTACACAGTACATAGAAGAGACGTGGTTGTTGTTGCTATTGGAGTTTGTTGTGGTTGTTGTTGTTGAAGGTGATTCATGTGTGAAGAAGGAGGAGAGTGCAACAGCTGAATTGAACAGAAGAGGATCCGTGCAGTGAATGGACATGGCACACATAGCATAAAAAGTAGAATAACAGATAGCGCAAGTCATGTGTGCAGGAAGGCAGTGAGGCAGACAGAGCAACGAAATGCAGCAGAACAGTGATGAGTCTGGTAAGCCATTGTTGAACATTATATCACTGTAATAAGTTTCAGTAGAAAAAATTTATATTTCAGGGTGGTTGGGAGGTGCTAGGGAGGACTGTTGTCCTCATAGGTTCAAGTGGGTGGTTGAACACAAGGAGTTGTAGCTTCCATCTGGTTGCATCCAGAGAAACTAGGGTGGCAGGGTGGTGCAAGGGAGAACTCTTGTTATCTGTTATACAGGTTGGTGCCTGTATGATTGGAAGTTGGTGCTTCCATCCAGTTGGTGCTAGAAACACTCAGGGAGTTGGTGCTTCCTTCTAGTTGGTGCTAGAGAAACCAGGGAGTTGGTGCTTCCTTCTAGTTGGTGCTAG
>ML783935.1:445600-460936 GCA_009831015.1 Picea engelmannii | reverse complement strand
TGCACTACCTAGCTTAGAAAGAATAAGATATATGCAACGCTCTTCCTCCATTTTTATCTTACATTCTTCACATAAAATTCTGAGTGTTTTAAACTTAGATAGATAGTCTCCAAGGCAAGAAAAATCACTTGGACTCAAGGTCATTATTTGAGTTTCTAACTATTGTGTTCAAATAATATTGAGTTTACCAAACACAGATTCAATTGTATTCCAAGCTTCTTCGGGGTCATCAATTCCTTGAAGGTGATTCCTTAAATCATGAGAGATGAACATTCCGATTAGTCCACGTGATTCGTCATTCCTATTATCCCATTTGGCTTTCTTATCATCATTAGTGGGTCTAGGTAATCCGGTACATGCCTTTACTTCTTAATAAATATTCCATATGAGATTTCCATTGGAAGTAGTTGTTGTTGGTAATCAAGACATTACTTGTAGAATCCATATTAAATATGCAGATAATGCGGATTTAAAAACTGAAACTAATGATCTAGATGGAAATATCTCGAAAAGTTATGCGGTTTTAAAAAAAAAAGGGCACTGAAAACAGACTTCCGATGTGAGAGTTATGCTCTTTTAAAAAAAAGACATAAACGGTAACCAAATAACCATGTGATAGTGTAAGCTACTTTATGAAGTGACCCACTTTTATAAAGAGAAGTGGGGATCACTTTTACAATGAAGTTACCTTATAACAGAAAAGTTGCATGCAAAATAAATAACTCTAAAATAAAATATAAAGCTACTTATAGTGATTCACTTTTATACTTGAAGTGAAATGCACTTTACAATTTTTGGCATGAACTTTTTCAAAAAAAGTAACGAAAGAGAGACTTGAACTCAAGACCTCTTACTTAATAAGGCAAGTTTTAACCAAATGGTAGAGCAAAACATATTGTAATGTTCAGAAGGAGGATTGGGGGTGTTGTTGTTGAAGACGGCCTTGGAGAGCATGCTAAAAAAAAAATCTTTTCACATAAGAAAAAAATTTCGCTTCTCAATGACAACAAGGGTTAGATCTCAGTTAGTTTACCCAGAAGATGCACCATTTCCTATCTGTTTCTGATTTTTCGAGATCACATAGGGCGCGGGGAAAAGAGAATACGCATATATAAAAGAGTAGCAACCCGAAAATAAAAAATACAAACCGAAATAAAATCAAAATAAAACTTTGCAAAAATTAAAAAAATGCGTATTCAGGCTTTAAACCTCTGGATCTGACTGTAATGGCCATATCTTGGGAAAATAGAAACCTTTTCGAGTGAAATGAAAAGTGTTCCTGCATGAAATGAGTGCTTTGGATGCAATGGAACAATCCTATCATCCCATAAATGTATGAAAATTTCAAAAAATGGAGATGAGAAAACTCAGCTTCACGATCTCGATCTACAATAGGAGCGGGTCTTCAAACAGGCTCTGATACCATGTTCAACAACACATGTATTCCAACAGAGGAAGAACACCTTCAGTAACCACTCACATAATTATATCAAATATCAACACATTGATGTTTTCACGTGGTAAAACCCCTACGGGGAAACATCCACGGCCCCAGCCAACGCGGCCACTTGGAGCAGTTTATTAATGAAAAGAAAAAGATTACAAAGAGATTTTACAAGAGAGTTTCTCATAATCGATCATCAGCAAATGACCCTCCATGCTCTTTAAATAGATATCATGGACTAATCGGGTGTTAAGCCACAAATTAATGGCCGTTAAGATCGAGGAGAGTATGAACCGTAAGATCACTCTATGTCGAGAACATATCGTGACCATTGGATTTTCTAACTACAAATGCATACTAATGCATACTAAAGAAACACACTAAGAAACAAACTTTTACCTAATGACATATTAGACCAAGTAGATCTTAACTAACTCCTAAGTGTCTAAATATTCTAACAATTATTTGACATCTTTATGGATTGTTGGCCACCATAAACCTGCTCGCAATACCTTCTACGCGGTAGATTTTCCTGCATAGTGTCCTCTAGCTATACCTTCATGAGCTTCTGCTAAAACCCTGGGTCGTTCATGATCCAATACACACCTTCTCAAAATGTTGTTTGTGCCCATATTTTATAAATGATCTGCAATGAGTTGATAGTCCGCAACTCTAACTCTTGTACCTATGAATTCAATGACATCAGTGAAGTGTTCATCAACTACTTGTACTGAAAATAAATGTGCATCAAGGAAGTTGTCTTCCAATTTAGTAGGTTATTCTCCATTGGTTACCCTTAACAAGTGATCAGGTCCTGCATTCAGCTTCCCTAGTTTGACTATTACTTCAAAATCAAATTCCTGGAATAATAACAACCATCTACAGATCCTCCCCCCCAACACTGGCTTGTTGACTAAATATTTGAGGGAAAAATGATATGTGAACATTTTAAAATGCTTTCCCAATAAATAATGTCTAAATTTAAAGTGCATCCACCATGGCTAGGCTTTATGTTTATGTGGTGTTGTAATTCTGCTCAGATTCTGATAACTTCCTGCTGACAAGGGCTATAGGATGATCTAAGTCCCCAGCTCTTGGTTGCGCCATAATTTCTCAAAGTATTATTGCTGATGCATATACATGCACATGAATTTATTTTTCCCAATATGGAAACACTAATATAGGTGTTGTCACCATCTTTTCCTTCAAGGTGTCCAATCCTTGTTGACAATCCTCATTCCACTGAAATCTAGTGTCCTTCTTCAACAAATTTTCCATTGGTGCAGTAAACTGTGCCTACCCCTTTATAAACTTCATGTAGTAGGTTGTATGTCCTAGTATGGCTCTTAACAGACACACTGACTTTGGTGGTGGTAAGTTCACAATGATAACAATCTTAGAAGGATCAACCAGTAGACCTTGTTTGTACACTATATGTCCCAACAATATCCAAAAAGGTGTGCAAAAAATGCATTTCTTGATGTTTAGTGAGATTTTACATTGCCTGCATCTTTCCAACATTAGTATTAAAACTTCTACACTATATTTCAGAAGACTAAACACAGTCCAGTCATCTAGATATACTTCTAAAAACTAATGTATGAACTCCTTGAAAGAAACTATGACCACCCTTGAAAATATGGTTGGTGCATTCTTCAATCCAAAGGGCATAACTATATATTGGTATGATCCCCATTCTATAGAAAAGGTAGTCTTATACATTTCCTCTGGAGCTATTTTGATCTGATGGTAACCTGTGAATCCATCTGTGAATGAATATGCTTCCTGGCCTCCCACATTCTTCAAGACCTCATCTGTAAAAGGGGTAGGGAAATGATCATGTAAGCAAACATCATTGAGTTTCTCAAATCTACACAAATCCTTACCCCCCCTTGTTTTTTTTCCTAGACTACCATGAGACTAATCCATTCAGATTCCTCCACTGGTTCTATCATACCATCTTCCAACATTCGGTCAATTTATGCTTTCACTTTCTGCTTATACATTGGATTCATCATGTAAGGTCTTTGTCTGACAGGTCTAGGATATGGTTTTATGGGTATCTTCGTATCCTCTAGCTCACCTTCTATGCCTTTCATCTCTATAAAGGTTGCTGGAAATAGGTCATTGTGTTCATGTAGTAACTATGTTATCCTTTCTAGTGTCTTCTAATCCCAGTAGTCTCCAATGCTTGCCATTTTTTTATTTTCTTCTGTCCCAATGTTGACTTTCACGACATTGATTGGTGCAACAAATGCCTCTGACTCTAGAGATGGACCTTCCACCTCTCTCTCCCCTTCAATATTTGTGATTTGAATATTGTGCAGATCATCTTCATCTAGTGCTTCTTCTTCATCATGATAACATATGAGTAACTCTTTGACTGTCTGTATGTTCTACCGTTGATATTCTATTATAATTTTGACCTCTGGTTCATAAAAACAATCACTCCCTCTATCAGCTTCAGAGCTAAATTAATGTTGGGGTTCTCATGCTCAAATGAGAAGGTTACCACAAAATTTTGTTTTAATATGGTCCATTATATAGTGTCTATGAACATCTCTTGGCCCATGTACCATTTCCCTGGGATCCCTTCCAATGTATGAATGAAGTGATGAGGCCATTCCTCTAGTGGTTTCATCCTCCATTGTGTTTTGCATTTCTCTAGGTGCTCAACTGGTCTTCCTCGCCAATCATACTTCTGCACTGTATTTCTCCCCTGTTCTATGCCAAATCTAATGCACAATAGTCATTTACACTAATCCCAGTCCTAAATTTTTTCTTTGTGCGCACCCCACCATATCACAGGTGTTGCCTTGAGTGAAATGTTCAGGGCTAACAACCTCTGGTTTTCCAAAAAATTTACCTCATAGTTTGTCAAGAATTCCTCTAATTCGTTCAACCCGTGAAAACTGGGAGGTTCCCTTATCTATGTACCAACCCACCTTACTGTGAAGTCTATTATTGCACACCTCCTTGTGGAGACTTCATGTAGTCTCTTTTGCCAATTATGTAGACCTGTATTTGAGTCTGAAGCACACGATGTAATGCTTCTCCAGCTAAGAACCCCATCTGTAGTTGGGTTGACATAATCTTCTTCTTGCGTAGTGGTTATGTATAACTGATTTATTTCTTACAAATCCAAACAGGTCGCCTCTACAAACCTTTCTCCTTCTGAAGGATCCAATGGTGCAATAAATGTATATTCGCCTGATTCAAAAGTCATTTTCCTTGTCTTTAGGTTGATCACAGCCTGGTTATCAAATTCCCAATCCAATCCAACTAATTTTGGGTAAGGTGTTGTGCCATCTACTATATCTATTAATTCGAAATATGCCACAGTGTGAACTCCATCCAAATCTAATGTTACACCTTTAAGTCTTCCAATTGGTAACACTTTGTGCTGATTTTCGATTTTCAACTGGACATGTGAATAGCCTAATGTGGGTTCCCCCATATACTGTCATGTATTCTTAGGCAATACGTTTACTTCAGAGCCTAAATCAAGTATGATATATCCCATGTTTGCATTTAGCTTGAATTCCCTGCTTGTTCTTCTTCTTGTATGGAGATAATTGATTATTTTTTGCTCTAACTTCCCTTCTACCTTTGTGTTGCATCTTTCTAGAAGATTTTATAATACCTTAAGGGATGATGGATCATTTAATAACTTAACACATGATTGAAGAAAAATTCTTTTTGGTACTTACTTGCTCTAAAGGTTTTCTTGTATTGGTGTGATCCATTGAATATGGAATATCGTACATTGGTGGGTCTTGAGTTTGATGCGCAATTGATGTAGACACAATGTTCTCCTTGATAATCTCCTATATGGCCTCCGTAAATGTTTCCTTTTCTTTCTACGCATAAAACTTCTTTTGTGGCTTGTTATTCTTCTTTACCCATTAGTGTTGAGTTGGATCTTGTTTTGATGCATCAAATCCAATATTTTATCCTCCTAGAGTAACTATATTGATATTATTTCCATCATCCCTGGCTTTTGCAGAAATCCACTAAACATTCTAGTTGTTTTGGTTCTTTTTTTCCTGGATCTTTCCCAATAGTGTTGAGAAGTCTTCTATGTCATGGTCTGTTGTGCAACAATACATACATGTTGCAGGTGGAAGTGGAAAATACCTTGGATAATGTCCTAGTTGTTGGCATTTGTGGCATACTATCAGCCCTCTGCCTCGTCCAAATCCTCCTCTACCTCAACCACCACCTCGATCTCCTCGTTATGCATTGTATTGGGGTACCTGGTTATATTGTGCAAGATTATACTGCAGCTATGCATTGTTGTACTGCATCTGTGTGGGGTCGAATGGTGGTGGCACCTGGTTGAACTGAGGTGCATCTTACCCTGTCATCATCTCTGCTTGCACTCTGTAAGTGTCTAAAGTTCTTTCTCTCATCACTTCCAATGTTCTACAGTCCTTATCATCATGACCCACTGATTTGAAAAAATTGCAATATGAACTTTTTGGTACTGTCTTATACTTCTACATCATTGGAAAATGATATGGATCATGCCCATGTTTTACACCTCAAAATTACTCACTTCGATAGTGTCCCAAGTGTTGTCATTACAAGTGTTGTAAGTGTCGCATCTTAACTACAAGTGTTTCAAGTGTCAAAAACATTATACTTCCATATTTCCCATGTCGTTCCTCTAACGACATCACAAAGACACTTAAGACACCCCAAAGACTAGTTTTGAAGAAGAGAAGTCACTTGATAGGGAGTACAAACATTTTGCCATGGAAAAAACACTCAAAAATTGAATTTTGGAGAGGAGCGCTCCCCTACCCACTGTCAGGGAGTGTTGGCACTCCCTGAGCCTCTTTGGGGGAGTGCTTGAGAGCCCTGTGCACCCTTTTGGGGGAGCGCTACCCTTTTTTTTAGCAAATTTTGGGTTTGTTGAGGCAAATAAGGGAAGAATCCCTTAATTCTTGAAGGTAGTTGGATTCAAATAGATGGCCAAAGCATGATCTTAGGGGATATCCTCAAATGAAGGAGAGGAATCCTCAACTCATCCCAAAGATATCTCAAGTGGTTGAGCCTCTCCAAGGTTATATAAGGAGGCCTTCTCATGGTGAAAGGTACAAGGAAGATGGAGATTTATACCTAACTTATGATCTCATAAGAAGGTATTGACAATGGAGATTGAGAATTACATCAAAATTATGATCTCATGAGTGATATTCCATCAAAGAAATCAGTGGAGATTACTTGATCAAAAGGGGTTGGACAAGGAGAACTGGAAGAAGTTGTTGCACCTTCATTCAAAGGATTGTAAGTACTTTTACTTGTTCTCATTAATAATCAATGCTTGGCCTGTTTCTTTCAAACTTATGCTTGTTCCATATGATTTTGTCTACAGTAGATGGATCTATTATTGAGATAATATCAGTAGAGTAGGAAGTCCATTGTATCTTTGTTTGTCCTACATGATCTATCAGGGAGCTCAAGATTGAAGCTCAACCAGGACTTTGCAAGGATGAACGTCGCTAATAAGGTACATATATTTCTCCTTCTCTTTCATTCATTGGATTTATTAGATCTAAAAGGATGTCAGTTTTCATGTTAAGAACTTTTCTATCTTGGCCTTAGGAGTCTAGAGACCAAGAGGGAATCCACTTGTCCGCAGGGGGATTCACCTACAACAGAAATTGGCGACTCCACTGGGGAAGAGCTCTGATTTTTGTTTCCATTCCCAGATATTTTTTTGGCCCTTTGCCCACTAATTTGATATTCTCAACATTGTATTTTTTATTCTTAGATTTGTTTGATTGCCCCATTATGTCATCGGAATCACCCTGATTGACTGAATTTCCTTGATTTTTTGAGTTTTTAGGATTTTTTCTGAGTGTTTGGAGCAGATCACCCCCATCCTATTGCTTTCAGAGTGCTAGCACTCCCCTTTAGCCTTACATAGAGAATTGGAATGCTCTAGTGCCCCTTACACCAGAGCGCTACCCCATTTTTGTAAGACATTCTCCAGAATTTTCATCTTCTGAAGCTATTTCTTGGTTTTGTCTTTTGCTCAGGGTCCCATACATTCAGTCCATCTTGATATTGGCTTTCAAACACCCTCATTTCTGAGAATTCATCCTCTTTTGTTTATATTTTTTGACATTTATCCTTACTTTTCAATTTGTGCTTCACGATTTGGAGTCAATTTATCGTTTTCTTCTCGTTTATCTGAATGAGTGAAAACTTTGTAAGGAGTTTCAAAGGTATTTTGTACTTTTCTTTCTGATATTTGAGTCATCTTGTCCAAGCTCTTTCTCCTTTCCTTTGATTTTTTGGCTTTCTGTTTCTTGTTTGATCATAACAAGGTTGTCTTTTGGTCTATGTGAAGTTTGCTTCCAGATTGCTTAAATCTCACAACTCTTGAAGTCCGATTCGCATAAGAAGATTTACATATAATGGTTATCAGTCACATACAAACATTTTAGCATTGCATTGGATTCCTTATTGAGGACTATTTCATGAGGTCTTTTCATTTTGGTGTTTGACAGTGAAAGGAAAATCCTTCTGCTTCCCTTAATTAGACATTCATTGAAAGAAAAGATTGCTTATGAATGTTTTGGGAACTGAGTCATAATATCATCAATATTCACTCTCATACACCTCTGAGTAAACAACAACCACCAAAATCAACACTTAAAAAAAAATTATCATACTTTTTTACATCTTTGTTAGCAAACCTACATTAGTTTAAAGTGTAGGGCTTTGGAATACGTTGAAAGGATAAATTTCAAAAGCTATCAAACAAACTTAGCATCTTGCGATAGGGAGAGCAAATCCAATTGTCGTATAGGCTTTCTGGGATCCCCCTCTCACACAGGGGTTATGCATGAGGTCGCATTCGGGTGAGTTACGGAGATTATCCCTCCATGGTTCAACTATTTGTAGTGCTTGGATCGTATATTGGGGGTCACTTGAGGGTATACCCATGATTATGTGTGGGAGGCTCTCAAGTTGATTTCAAACTTGTTATCCTGCCCATACGTTCGGATCGGACTCTCGACTGTACCCGCCCAGGGGCTGACTGCAAATTGGTGACCTTAGTAGACATAATATTTAGGGTCCCACACAAGGTGACGGTGAAGGGAAGTCTCACTGTACCTGGAACAGACGTTGGTCAAACTCACTCGGGCTCCTTGGAGGGTAAATCAACAATTACTGCGTGGAATATTGCACCAAGGTGTAATTCCGTTAAGCAGGTCGCCAACATAAATGATCCACCCGCTCTATCCTGGCCTCTTCCTATTTTGATCTCGCGACGTTGGATTTCATCACCAACTAGTGGTTTCATTGTGGGAAGGTTTTTTTTATTGTTTGTTTCTCAGATTCATAGCGTGTGTTGGTTTTGTTACTTAGTGGACCTTAGGTCGAGTCAGTGTTAATGGCATCAAATCCTGAGAGTACCAATGGAGGAACCCCTTCTCCTGGGGAACCTTATACCTTTCCTTCATTTGGAAACTTTGGTCCTCCGTACATTGCAACACTGAGTCTTTTGAGACTCACCATCAGATTACTGATTTGGTTGTTCCCCACTCCAGCGATCTCGAATCCTCCCAATGTTTCAAATGCACCTAATACTTTAGATGTCAGTAAACCACCCACAGATCAACCTCACGTCGACTTTTCTCCTTCTTCGCCCATTAAGTCTCCTTCCCTTTCTCCTTCTTCGCCTAGTGAAAGCTCTAAAGCAAGTAGCCAGGTTGATAAGAAGAAGAAGAAACAGAAAGAGAAGAAGAAGAAGAACCTGAAAAGGACCAAGGCTCCAACAACATTAGATGTTGAATCCCAACAACTAGATACTGTTAATAGTATTGGGAGTGTTGATAAGGTCAACAAGATTAAAATGAAGAATTTGAAACCCAAATTCCCTTGAAGTCTTTGTAAGGGTGACCAATTTCTAAGGGATTGCCCTAGTTTTCCCAAGGTCTTATAAATGTGGTCCTCCACGTCATCGGCCTCTGTTGGACATGCCGGTGATACCCCATCAACTAGTGACGTCCAGGTTGGTAAGAAGAAGACAACTGTCAAATTCCTTTGTATGTTATGAAAAGGTGATCATTATTCTCACCTTTGTCCTTGCATGGACGAGGCTTCTTCTCTTTTGGAAAAACTTCAACCTCCAAAAGGTTATCGTAAGCTTTCCCCCAACCCATCATTATTTGATGGACTGGTCAATCCGGTTCCATCCCTGATCAATCCATTTGATCAGGTGGTCAATCTAGTTTCCTTCTCAATTGAACCACAAACCCAAGTAGCTGATCCAGTTCTGTCATCGATCAACCCTACTCTTCATCAAAAGAGTATAACCCAAGTAGTCGATCCATTTTCATACTCGATCGACCCCATTCTCTTGTTAGACAGTGACACCAAAGCGGTCGATCCGTTTCCATCCGTAAACCCCATTCTCCCCTTGGAGAATGAAACCCAAGTGGTCAATCTGGTTCTGTCATCGGTCGATCCCACTCCTCCTTTGACGAGTGCAAAAGTGGTTGATCCAGTCCCTTCCTCGGTCAGTCCCACCCTTCCTCTGAAGAGTGCCTGTGTCATTGATCTGATCCCATCATCGGTCAATCCCACTCTTCCTATGAAGAGTGCTTGCATGGTTGATCCGATCCCATCATCGGTCGATCCTACTCTCCCTTCCTCTCAAGAGTGCCTGTGTGGTTGATCCGATCCCATCATCGGTCAATCCCACTCTTCCTCTGAAGAGTGCCTGCATGGTTGATCTGATCCCATCATCGGTCGATCCTACTCTCCCTCTAGAGAGTAAACCCGATACTTCCCACATTTTTCTCGTTGATATAGAATCTAGCATGCTGGGGGGCATTCCTCATTCTTCTGTGAAACCCCCTCCAAGCAATGAAGCCATCCTTTTTTATTGGGGTGCGCTAACTAGACCTCGTCTTCCCTCTCACATTCCTTTCCAGATTATAGTAGAGGTTTGTGTTCGAGACGTTCCTCAAACGTTGATAGACGAAGGTGCGTCCGTTATTATTTTGTCCTCTATTTCTTGACACGCTTTGGGTTGTCCTTAGCTTGCGCTGATTACACAAAATCCGTTATCTTTTAACAGAAGAACTAGTCAACCTTTAGGGACCCTTCCTCAGTTTCCGGTAACTTTCGGAGAGAAAAATGTCTTTATTGATGTCATGGTAGTCTGAGACCCCTTGGATTTCTCTTTACTCCTTGGGCGAGATTATGTCTATTCCATGAGAGATGTTGTATCCACTTTTTTTTGTGTGATATCTTTACCTCATGATGGAAGAATGGTGACTATTGATCAACTTTCATTCGCTGGTCCTGACTGGATTACCTCCCTAAATGGTTCTTAAATGAAGACAGTATTTCCCCCACCGCATGTCAATTATGTGGCGTTATCTCCCATGAGTTAAACTTTCGATGATTTGGATCCGGTTGTTGACATGGTGATCTCTTCGGTAGGGCTACTAGAGCCTGATCTCCTTACCCTTGTCACGACCATCAACATGTGTTCCTTCCAAAGTGATTTTCTTCGATCCACTGAAGATCTCTTGGCAGCCATGATCGAGTTTTGTCCCTTGACGTGGTGTCCTTCCAGAGCGTTATTCTCTTGGCAGCCATGATCAAGAATATTCTACAAGCATAGTTTTCTCTTCTCTGTAGCAAGCTCATTAAAAAATGAAACATAGGTCATGAGCACAGTTTCTCTTCTCTATGGAAATCTCGTTAAAAAATGAAACAGAGGTCATGAGAATAGTTTTCTCTTCTTTGTGGCAAGATCATTAAAAAATGAAACAGAGGTCACGAGCACAGTTTCTCTTCTCTGTAGAAATCTTGTTAAAAAATGAAACAAAGGCCTTGAGCATAGTTTTCCTCTCTGTGGCAAGCTCGTTAAAAAATGAAACAACAATCCAGGGATTGAACCCGGAGCCCTGAGCATAGTTCTTTTCCTGTGTCAAGCTCATTAAAAAATGAAACAGTCACCTCTTTTGAACCTTCATTTCATCCACCCTTATCCTTTTTCTCCATCTAGTAGAGAAATTGGAGACAACCTCAAAGTCGATGAATGAATTGAAGCTTGGAGGGCATGTCTCCAGCCATTAATGATCATTCTGGAGTTAATCCCCTGGCTTTCAAGCTGGGGGCATACCGATCTTAGTCTTTTTTCTTTCTCATGCTCGTGAATACATGAGAATGCAACCGGGTAAACTTTTATCTCCTTTTCGGACCCACGTGGATATACGAAAAAGGAACCCCTTGGAGTATTCTTTGAGCTCTTTCCAGACTCTCTAAACACGAAAAGATTGTTGATTGATCTTGCTTCCTTTCCCACTCGTTAAAAGGTTTGAAAGGGCGTTTTTCGAGTGATAATTTATCTCATTTTCGGCCTCGCGAGACTAACATTACGAAAAATGACAAGATTGGAGTCATCTTTAAGTTGTTTTCAGACTCTCTAAATATGAAAAACCACTGAGTTTTCCTTCTCTGGACTCATTAAACAATCATACATCGAAGGGTCCATATGGGATCGAACCCTTACTTCTTCCAGTTCGCTAAAAAAAGGAAGAGGGACTTACCGAAGGTGAGTCATATCGAGAATGTGTTTCCCTCCTTGATCTCATTAAATTAAAAAGAAGTACTCGTCTATCTGGATGGGGGGAAAATTGAAAGAAGCAAGCCGAACAGTTTTTTTAGAACACTACCAGTAGCTCTTACGGTCGCCCTTGAACACGACACTTTGTCTTTATACACATTTTAATCCGGTGAACCTCTACACTAAGCCAATCCTCTGAGTTTCGTTTACTCCTTTGGGTCACCCAACGAAAGTCACCATATCCACTGCATTATCAAGTTTTGGTCCATGTCAAGTTTCTGTTGTTGTGCCTCAGTGTTCAAGGGAAGTATCTGCCTCGAGAGCCATCCATCAAAAATATCTTGTTTCAATACCTGTGTCAGTCCATGTTCATTTGATCTACCAATTACATATCTGTGACTGTTTCCTGTTGTTGATGGGGGATACATCAAGACCCTCCTTCAACGAGTCTATTCTTTTTGACTTCAACACATTATCCAGGAGCTAGACTTAGAAACCAGTTAGTACCTTGGGACTTGTATGCCTCAATGGCAGGCCTCCTTGCATCTGACAATGGGTTTAAATCATTGACCTCTGATTGGATGATTTCACAAATGTTTGACTTCGGCTCATTCATTCACATTCGTTGGAATGTACTAGAGTACCTTGGGAATCATTGACATCAATGGTGATCTCGCTCGCGCTTGTTAACAGTTTACCTCATTGATCGGTAATCAAGTGGTTCCTGCCATGTTGGACATCAGGACATCTATTCACATGGTTAGATTCATCCTACATTGAGATCTGTAAGAAGAGCCTGGGTTGATTCATCACTCTTATATGTACTTTTCCTAGGTTTTGAAGGAGTTATTTTGAACTATGACACATATATTGTTACATAGATCCACTTTGTATTGGTCGTGGCTATGTCTTGTTATCTCATAGATCCACTGTGTATTCTTCATGGCTATGATCAGTTTAGGTCATAGGAGTATAGATCCACATTGTATCTGCAGTGGCGATACCACTTTGTCAATATAATTATGGATCCACAGTGTATTTTATGGCGACCATACCTAAAAAGTCTTTATCACTCAAGTATAGGTATGCCTACCTTGGGTTTTGAAACATGTCATAATATTTGTTTGATGGTTGTGTGCAGATTTTTCTGGTTTCTCTGTGTCCATACCCTTGCTCAAAAAAGTCTACAAAGTACTTCAGTCATCATCGTCTTCTAACTTCATACTTTGGGGGGAAATCTGTCACACCTCAAAATTACTCACTTCGATAGTGTCACAAGTGTTGTAAGTGTCGCATCTTGTCCGCAAGTGTCGCATCTTAACTAAAAGTGTTGCAAGTTTCAAAAAAATTGTACTGCCATATTTCCCATGTCATGCCTCTAACGACATCACAAAGACACTTAAGACACCCCAAAGACTAGTTTTGAAGAAGAGAAGTCACTTGACAGGGAGTACAAACATTTTTCCATGGAAAAAAAACTTAAAACCTGAATTTTGGAGAGGAGTGCTCCCCTACCCACTGTCAGGGAGTGCTGGCACTCCCTGAGCCTCTTTGGGGGAGTGCTTGGCTTTAGGAGTCTAGATACCAAGAGGTAATTCACTTGTCCGTAGGGGGATTCACCTACAACACCATGTGTCTTACAAATCTCGCACTATTGTCCTCCTATTGGCAAGGGGTTTGGAACCCCTACTTCCAAGTACTGTGCAAAAGTTGGACATTCATTCTTATGATGTCCTTATGTCTTGCATAACATACGCCAAACAAATTCTCTTTTTTCTTTTCCCTTATTCTGGTTCATTTGAAATGTCAGATTCTTGAGATCCTCCTTCAACTCCTCTATTGTTGGGTCTATCCACTGATACTGGTTTTATTCTATATGTAGGGTTGCTTGTAGAGCCTCTACCTGATTTTGGAACTTTTGTTGTCTCAAAGAATACTTCAAGTGTGGTAACAATGAGTTCACAAATAAATGCCTATGTTTCATGTCAGTAATTGAATACTTCAACTTACCTTTCAGACGTTTGAACATTTGATCAATCTCCCAAATAGACTCACCGAGTTTCTACATGATTTTGATCATTTCATTCATGTACTAGTCTTCTAAGCTTGGCTTCTGAAACTCGATTACTAGTAGTTTTTGTTGGATCATGTTGTCATTGATGACAATGGTTTGATTGATTGTTTTCATTGATTGATGTCAAGTGATTGATTGATATCAGAAATCATCAATCACATGATAAAAGAAGAAATCATCAAGAAGGAATATTTAAATGATAAATTATTGGAGAACTTTCTATTTATGGAAAGTGGTTAACCCTAAAATAAGGAAAATAGGTAAGTGATCTAGAAATGGGTTAAGTGACCTAAAAATGGGTTAATTGACCTAGAGGATTAAAGTATAAATAAGATAGCAATTTTCTTGTAGATTATCCTTTTGTGGATCAATGGAGAGCTTCTTGTGAGAATATCTTTTGGAGTATTGATGGAGAGCTTATTGTGAGAGCTTCTTGAGAATTTTTGGTGTGGAACACTTGAGCATATTGAATATCTATAGGTGACTGAGGTAACCAAGGATATATAAGCCGAATTTCAGAAGGAAGGTGAAGAAAAGAGGGCCGGAATTGAAGGAAGGATAAATTATTTTCATGATGCTTTCTAAGGTATGTTATTACATGTCATCTCACCATTTTCGCAAAAAATGTTTTTCTATAATGATACAGACCATGGGAATGATATTCCATTGAGAAAACATATCCAAGTATATTTGGTAAAAAATTCATCTTGTGGGTCGTTGTATTTTTGGAGATACACTCTGTGGAAAATAGGGTGTGTGGCTAGTCCTGAAACTAATCTAAAACAGGTGTTTCGGGTAAAAACGTCATAAATTCTTCATAACAGATACAAATTTAGTGAGACCAATTGTGATGGTTATATTACAATTTTTAGTATTCTATGTAACAGTTTCATATTGATTCAACAAATATTCCATGCGGGGCACACTCTACAAGGTCGCTCTCTAGAATAATCCAAAATTCAACAAGGTATGCCATTTTTTCTATAACTCCTTTTCTGAGAGATTACGAGTAGTGCCACTTGGAATAATTGCATAAAACACACTAAATAACATTGTATATATGTTTCATAGATTTATTCATTACAGGTACAAAGTTATGATTATTTCAAGTTAGGGTTGTTGACTAATCCAAAACTAGTCATGGTTGAGACAAGCAGTTGATGAGTTGGCACATACATGAGGTGTATAGTTGATGATGTTGATACATATTGATGA
>ML783935.1:401972-436419 GCA_009831015.1 Picea engelmannii | reverse complement strand
TAAGTGACCTAGAGGATGAAAGTATAAATAAGATAGCAATGGTCTCTTGTAGATTATCCTTTTTGTGGATCAATGGAGAGCTTCTTGTGAGAATATCTTTTGGAGTATTGATGGAGAGCTTCTTGTGAGAGATTCTTGAGCATATTTGGTGTGGAACAATTGAGAATATTGAATATCTATAGGTGACTGAGGTAACCAAGGATATATAAACTGAATTTCATAAGGAAGGTGAAAAAAAGAGGGTCGGAATTGAAGGAAGGATAAATTATTTTCATGATGCTTTCTAAGGTATGTTATTTACAGGTCATCTCACCATTTTCGCAATAACTTTTTTTATATAATGATTCAGACCGTGGGATTGATATTCCATTTAGGAAACATATTCAAGTATATGTGGTAAAAAATTCATCTTGTGGGTCATTGTATTTTTGGAGATACACTCCGTGGAAAATAGGGTTTGTGGCTAGTCCTAAAACTAATCTAAAACAAGTGTTTCGGGTAAAAACGTCATAACTTCTTCATAACATATACAAATTTAGTAAGATTAATTGTGTTAGTTATATTACATTCTGTAGTATTTTCTATAACAGTTTCAGATCGATTCAACAAATATTCCGTGTGGGGCACACTCTACAAGGTCTCTCTCTAGAATAATCCAGAATTCAGCAAGGTATGTCATTTTTGCTATAAATTCTTTTCTGAGAGGTTACAAGTAGTGCCACTTGGAGAAATTGCATAAAACACACTGAAGAACATTGTGTATCTGTTTCATATATTTATTCATTACAAGTACAAAGTTATGATTATTTCAAGTTAGGGTTGTTGACTAATCCAAAACTAGTCATGGTTGAGACAAACAGTTGATGAGTTGGCACATACATGAGGTGTATAGTTGATGATGTTGGTACATATTGATGAGTCATTGTTGATGAGTAGTTGAAACATGATTGGTATATACTTGGTACATGGTTGGATGCACTTTTTTATGGTACAGGTTGATTACAGGTTGTTTGGCATAGGTTGGTGCATGGTTGATGCTCTTGTTTATGGTATAGATTGATATATGTTGAGGATTGTTGCCTCATCTCAGTTGGTGCTGAGAATGTATGTTGAATCTTGCATATAGATCTGGTGCTCTTGTAGAGTTGTACTCTATTCAGTTGTTGCTGAAAAACCCCCAGATTGAAGTCCATAATAAAAAGAAAAATTGTACATACATCTTGTGTTCCTTGTGGAGATGATTTGTTGATGATATATTGTTGATATATGTTGTTGATATGTATTCACATCTAACTAATTATTAATGACAGAAATGAGTAATGAGTAAATGTCGAATGCTAACTAATGAGTTTTGTGTAAGAGGGAATTTTTGGGAAAAAGATCCCCACACTCATTCACCCCCCCTCTAAGTGTGGTAGGTGTGTCCAACAGTTTTTTCACCTCTACAACAGTCTTTGGTACTCCTTGTGGACTGTTCACATCAAGGCTCATGTACCATTTAACACGTAGTCTCTTAGTGTGATATCTAACTGCATGAGTTTTCTATCCTCATCTGTGATCTTCTTTGCTTCCTAGATCTTTTCACAAATGAATAAATGTTTTTCAGGGTCCTCTAATGCCTCTCCTTGAAACTATGGTAATCTAATCGTGGGATCTTGTCCTGCCATTTTGAACTATGTTGAACTACTACCTCCACGCGGTGTAGATAATTGATTGTTACATCCTGAACTTTCTCCCCTGTTTGGTTGTCCTTGATTGGACCCATGTCCCATTGCTCCTCTTCCACTAAAATTCGGTTGTCTAAACGTTGGTTTTCTTTCAGGTGTATTAGTCGCACATGTGGTTGTAGGTTCCACACTGATGGTGATCTGGACTAGAGTTCTCCCTTTTTTTCATGACCCTATACCTCTTGTTTTCCTTTCGTATGTTGCACGCAGGATTTCTTCAATCTTCTCCATATCCCGAAGATCCTCTACCTCTTCTTCATCACTCGCCAAAGCCTCTTTGTCAGCTATGGCCCTCTTCTTGTTATTCATCTCATATTGCTAAGGTCATTTTTTGTGCGTCTTTCCAACTTTTTCCATTATCTTCTTTATCTGGTCCTCTTCCATCATGATTGGGTCATTTTCTCCTTCTGCTTCCCCTTATGCATCTCCCTGTTCATATCTCAACCTCTTGTCAGTGCTTCCCCCCTTCTCCCATGTGCACGGGGAATTTTGATTATCTGATTCCATGGTCATCACACCTTTGTCATACAATAAAATCTTGATTGAAGTATAAAGTGATATTATGTACCTACCTATGGGTCCCTTCAAAAAATCATGCTCTGCAACAGTGTAGGACTTCACGATATCTACTAAAAATTTGGTGATAAACCATGCAATAATATTGTCCAACCAGAAATATACTACGCGCGTAAATTTATTATTGACTTGTTGTAATTATGTGATCTCCACATGATGCCACTCTAGCTGTCTAATCTGATTCATAGGATGGTTTTCCTTCAACCTCAATAACCACTCCTGCAACAGATGCAAGAAATCATGGAAAAATACCTCATGAAAGTTGCTAAACACGTATTTGTCAAGATATTTACACAGTGTCAAATTAAGGCTTATGTTTTCCTTCTGTGAAAAATCGAGTTCCTTTGTCCTCAACCATCTTTCAATCTCCTCCTTCATTGGATTCCATGGCCTAAACATTCCATTCTATGCTTTCATCCTTGTTTCTTTTCTTCCACAAATTTCGTCCACTCAATCCTATGCAGTTCCAGCTGGCAATGGAACCATTTGTTGGTTACTTAGGATGACCCATCTTCTAATCTCAAATAGTTTTCCAACAAAACCCTCAAAACTATCGGCCCTCCTGGTAAACCTGAACGCAAAGTTGTGCATAGAGTGCACAACGCAGTCTCACCCGAGATATCTTTATGGGGGACTACAATAATCATGTTTTTTCAGTCTAGGAAGGAGTGAGAACTATGTTTTGATTCTTCTCCTTATGTATCAACATCATTAATCATTCATCTACTTCTAGGATTCATTCATCATTAACTATGCATGCATGTTGTTACAGTTAGTTTCAACCATTCATTCTTTAACTGATGATTAATAGAACAGTAAAAGCAATCAATCATAACACATAGAACACATTATTTTATCGTGGTTCACCCCCTCCTAGGGCTACTCCCACAAAGATATGACTCTTCTGCTATTTTATTCATTCTGCTACAAAATTTGCACTTCGCACATTACATCTTCAAGATTACAATAAAAAGGAGGGTAAGTACCCTATGGGAAGATGACTAGATCACACCAAGGTCCAAATCTTGTGACCTAACCCTCAAACACTAACTTATTCAGCTCTACCACAATAACCATAACAAAACTCACAACAATCAATAACTCACAAACCCTCAACCTAAACCTCCTAGGTCTTTATTTATACTACTCTACTAGCTTATAGTCGTTACAATATTGTAAAAAACCCTAACCCTAACATGGTTAGGCATGTCTGCATGTGCTCCATGTTGTTTTTCCTCCGGAATGTTGCTTTTCCTTCTTTTTCTGCATGCTTCATTTCTGCCTCCTAAGGTGCGCGCTCCAAAAATAGACCTTCTCTTCAAAAATTAGGCATGTGCCCAAAAATGATATTTCTCCCAAAATAGGCCTACGCCAACAATGTCCTTGGTATATGATCAATGTAAGAGGATCTAGTTGAGTATCGGTGACAATGACATGTTGGATACAATGACAGGTATATGTGATATATTGGACATAGTGACAGGTTGACAGGTTACAGGTTGATGTGACAGTGGCAGTGACATTGACAATGGCAGTAGCAATGACAGTGGCAGTGATTGTGGTAGTGACATTTGGTCTACAGTTATATTTCAGGGCAGCAAGACGGGGCAAGGAAAGGGGTTCGTAGCCTCATTCTGGTTGGTGTCAAAGAACACAAGGAGTTGGAACTTCCTTCATGTTGGAACTTGAGAATCGGGAGGTTGTATCCTTCTAGTTGGAGCCAAAGAATTCAGGGAGTTGTAACTTCCTTCAAGTTGGTGCCACCTTCTAGTTGGTGTTGGAGAATTTGGAAGTTGGTGCTTCCCATGAATGTATTCTTGATATATATAAGAAATTATTCAGTGGTTTTATCCCATTTGGGTTTCCATGTAAATTTTGGTGTACTTGATGTGATGTTTCTTATGTTTATATGCTCATGATATACTGATGATATATTGATGATATACTGCTGATAAAGTTGATATATATATATATATATATATATATATATATATATATATATATATATATATATATATATATATATATATATATATATATATATTGTGGTTAAAAGTGGTATAATTTCTCATAGCGATTCACCCTCCCCTCTCAGTATTCCAACAATTGGTATCAAAGTGGGTCCTTCAAGAAAAAAATTTAACCAGTGGAAGGAAGATCATGGAGTATGCAATGTTTAGGGTACCACAGTTTGATGGTCAGAGATATGAAATGTGGAGTATCAGGATGAAAACATTTTTATAGGAACAAGGATATGATGTTTGGAAATCAGTTATTACAAGATACACCACTACAAATAAACTAAATACTACAACCAAGTAGGAATTGAAAATAAACAAAAAAATAGCAATGGATTTCATCTGGGAAGGATTACCTGATCCAATAAGAGAGAAAGTTGGAAAATTTTCATTAGCTAAAGAACTCTAAGATAAGTTATATAATCTCTACTTTGAGAAGTCTCCTGTCACAAAGCCATAGAAAGCTAAATAAGGTGAAAGAACATAACAAGAATAAAGAAGCTCATCATGCCAGAAAAATTCATAAGAAGAAGATTTTTAAGAAGGCATAGTAGACAGAGAAGCAATGTTTGGAAGTCAAAATAACAACACTAAGAAAGGAAGCAATGAAAGAGAAGAAATGCTTGGAAACTGAAAGAAAGGAAGCAAAAAAGAGAGAGAAGATTTTGACAGATCATCTTAAGGAAATAACCGACAACTTAAATCATCTTGAAACATAATTTGGTCAACCAGAGAGAAGAATTGAAAAATAAATCATCTCCTTGAATATCCAACTTGAAGAAGCAAATGTTAGAAGAACAGGATTGTGGAGCAATAAAATAAAAACAAATGCAGAAATAAAACACAGAAGATACAGAATACAATAGATACATATATATACATGGTTCACCTAGTGTGGGCTATGCCAACTAGAGAAATTGCTAGGTTCTTCCTTTTATTATCCAGCCAAATGAAGGGATACAACCTACAACACACCCTTTGTAACTTCCTCTTTTTTCTCTCACAGTATCCTCTATTAGAATACAATATTCACAATAATACACAGTTGAAATACAATTCCCTCATAAAATAGGGTTGTCTTCTAGGGGAAAAAAAAAACTCTAACATAACTTTTATCGTTAGATCTGCGACCTTATAATAAATGGTCCAGATTGACTACGAAATTACAATATTTTACAAGGCACTTTTTCCCAATATTTTTCTTCGGGAGCACCGCCCCCCCTGGTAATAGTTGTGGGGGTGAAAGACCCACCACACCCCCCCATTATGGAAAGGTTTCCAAGCATGGATGAAACAAACCTCTGAATCAGGAAGATAATTAGGCTCCACAACCAACAATCTCCCACTCGGAGACTGGTCACAACAACTCCATTGTTGTTGTACTTGCTGGAATATACTCCACCTTGGACCTGGAAAATTTCCCATATTCACTTTCATGCTTGAATACCAACTGAAACTAAGAAATAACTCAGTTTCTCCCTAGTTACTCCCTTTGTTAACATGTCTACAAGATTCTGGCTAGTATGTATTTTTTCCAACTTTAAATGTCCATCTTCCAAGATGGATTGTATGAACTAGTACCTAAGTTGTATATGCTTAGTCTTTGAATGGAAGGTTAAGTTATTTGCAATATTAATGGCACTCTCATTGTCACAGTACAACCTTCTATTATCTGACTTCTTCCCCAATTCCTCCATAAACCTATGTAACCAAATCATCTCTTTACTAACCTCTGTAGAAACAACATACTCTGCTTTTGTTGTTGAAAGTGAAACAAATTTTTGTAGTTTCGAAATCCAACTTATTGTTGTTCCACCTACAATAAAAGCATACCTTATGGTGCTCCTCCTACTATATTTATCACCTTCCATATCTAAATCAACATATCTGTGTAGAAAAGTGTCTAAACCTCCAAAACATAATGCATGAGTAGAAGTACCTCTCAAATACCTAAGAATTCGCTTCACTGCCTCCCAATGTTCCTTACCTGGATTGTTCATATACCTGCTCACAAATCCCACTGCATGTGAAATATCTAGTCTTATGCAAACCATCACATACATCAAACTACAAACTGTTGATGAATAAGGGACCTTGGACATGTAGTGTATCTCCTCCTGTGTCTTGGGACACATTTCCTTGGTTAATTTGAAATGGTTGGTCAAAGGGGTACTAACTGGTTTTTCATTCTACATTCTAAACCTCTCCAACACCTTCTCTATGTACTCACCCTGAGACAATGTCAATTTACGATTTTTTCTGTCTCTTTTTATTCTCATACCAAGGATCTTATTTGTAGCACCCAAATCCTTCATCACAAATGAATTAGCTAATTTCTTCTTGAGCACATTTATATCCTGCATATTAGACCCTACAACACGCATGTCATCTACAAACAATAGCAAGATAATATAGCTTCCATTTTCTAGCCTTTTAAAATAAATATAGTGATCAGAATGACATCTATTATAACCTTGTTCTTTCATAAACCTGTCAAACTTCAAATACCACTGACTTGGAGATTGTTTTAGGCCATACAAGCTCTTTTTCAACCTGCATACCAAATTCTTCTTTCCTTTGACCTCATACCCACGTGGTTGCTACATATAAATATATTCCTCCAAATCCCCATGGAGAAAAGTTGCTTTTACATATAATTGTTCAAGATGCAAATATTCTACTGCCACAAGACTTAAAATAGTCCTAATTGAAGTCATTTTAACAAAAGGAGAAAATATTTCATCAAAATATATACCTTTCTTTTGTGCAAACCCCTTTACAACATGTCTAGCCTTGTACCACTTTTTGCCTCCATCTTCTTCCTTCAACCTGTAAGCCCATTTATTATGCAATGCTCATTTTTCTGCAGGAAACTGAACCAAGTCCCAAGTATGGTTATTTACCAAGGAATCCATTTCCTCTTTCATGCCTTGCTCCCACTTCTTTTTAATGTCTACCTACATTGCCTCTTCATAAATTTCTGGTTCACGAGAATCAATCAACAATAAACAATACAATGAAGGAGAGTATCATTCAGGGGTTATACTTAACCTGGTAGATCTTCTAAAAACACTTGCAGGAGTTTGAGGTACATGTTGCTCTTGTTGTTGTACATTTTTATTTTCTCGTGCCTTTGGAGTTTCTTTTTCAGTGATCTCATCAAACACTGTGTATTCTGGTTTTTCTTTTTCCTGTTTCTTTCCCTGCAACTGATCTTTTTACATGACCTTCTCATTGAATATGACATCTCTTCTCCTAATTATTTTTTGATTTTCATAATCTCATAAGCGATAACCAAAATCATTAACATCATATCCAATAAATGCATACTTCTTGGATTTTTCTTCAAGCTTTGTTATGTTTTCTTTATCAATATGGACAAATTCTTCACAACCAAAAGTCTTAAAAAATGAGTAGTTTACCTTTTTACCTATCCCCACCTCCTATGAAATTCCACCATCCAAAGAGTTTGAAGGTCCTCTATTTATTAAGTAAACAAAAATATCTATAACATCTACCCAAAACTGTAAGGGAAACCCTGCATGCAATCTCATCCTCCTTGCACTCTCCATGATTGTCCTGTTCATCCTTTCTGACACGCCATTTTCTTGTGGTCTTCCTGGACTGTTTTCTCTCTACGAATCCCATGGTATGAAAAATAATCATCAAACTCTTTACTGAAATATTCATCTCCATTGTTTGATCTGAAACAATTCAACCTTATTCCTGTCTCATTCTCAACCAAAGCTTTCCATTTCTTAAAAGTGTCAAAAACATCATTTTTTGTCGAATGCAATAAACCCAAGTTTTTCTAGTTGCATCATCAATAAAAGTAACATAATAACGATATCCACCTAGAGATGATACATGAGTTGGTCCCCATACATATGTATGCACAAGCTCTAACCTTTCACTCTTCTTTTATTTCCCAACTATGAGAAATCTGACTCTTTTATGTTTTCCATAAACAAAATGCTCACAGAAATCCAAATCATTGTGTTTAAGATCTAGAAACAAATTCCTTTTGTGAAGTATTTGCATCCCCTTCTCACTCATGTGTCCAAGCCTATGATGTCAAAGTGTTCTATCCACTCCTATAGAAGCTAAAGAGATAGAAGAATCAATATTACTAGTACATAAATACAATGTACCTACCTTCTCTGATTTTTCTATCATGAGTGATCCTTTGGTGACCTTTCACGCCTTATCTATAAATATAGATATACAGCCTTTAGTTTCCAACATCCCTTTTCAAATTATAGTTTTCCTTAGATATAGAACATGTCTTACCTCTTTCAACAACCATTGGTTTCCATTCTTTTTCTTTATTTGTACCTTACCCAATCCAACAATTTTGCATGGTGCATCATCATCCAAATGAACCAGTCCAAAATCACCTTGAACATAATCTAGAAAATGTTTCCTATGGGCTGTGGCATGAAATGAATCCCATGAATCTACTACCCAAGAATCATAATTATTATCTACAAAAATAATCGAAGCATCTTGTAACACATCACCTGTTATATTTGCTTCTTGATTTTTCTCTTGGTGTCCATCTCTTTGTTTATTTGGAGCTTTGCAGTATTTCTTCAGATGTCCTTTCTTCCCACAATTCAAACACTCTATATTTCCTAGTCTGGATCTGTATCTTCCCTTTCTATAATTCCCACAGTTCCTTGAGCCCTTTCCTCTATCCTATTTTCTTCCTCTGTTCTCCAAAATCAATGCATTCCCTAATGTCTCACATGTGCTTTTCTTCCACATTTCCTCACTAAGGATAACACCAACAACATCATCAAATTTTAGAGTGTTTGAACCAGAGATAACGTTACTTACAGCCATGACCAAGCCATTCCATCTTTCTGGCAATGAGCATAGGATTGGAAGAGCCCTGACCTCATCATCAAAGTCCACTTTTACATAACTTAGCTGATTAGTAACTGTATTAAATTCATTTAAATGATATGCAACAAACCCACCTTATGACATCTTCATATTAAATAATATCTTCATTAGAAATACCTTATTGGACGCTGAGGGTTTTTCATATAGTTTAGCCATTGTGTCCATCAGCTCCTTCATTGTATTTTATTTTGAAATATTGAAAGCCACTAACACTACTAGGCTCGGTCGTATTGTTCCTAGTGCCTTTTTTTCAAGAACCCCCCACTCTTCATCTTCATGGCCGTCGGATTCTTTTTTATTCCACCCAATGGTAGGAATATATCCTTATGATATAAATAATATTCCATCTTCATCTTCCATAACTGGTAGTTTTGATCGTTAAATTTCTCGACCCTAAAATTTCCATCTTCCGTTATTTCTCCCACTCGAACCAGAAACCCTATTTTCCTGTGAGTTACCTTTCGCTCTGATACCAGTTGTTAGAAAAATAGGATTGGGAGAAATAAAATAAAAACAAATGCGGAAATAAAACACAAAAGATACACAATATAATAGAGACATAGATATACGTCCACCAAAGAAATCGCCAGGTCCTTCCTTTTATTATCCAGCAAAATGAAGGGATACAACATACAACACACCCATTGTAACTTCCTCTTCTTTCTCTCATAGTATCCTCTCTCATAATACAATATTCGAAATAATACACAACCACAATACAACTCCCTCATAAAAGAGGGTTTCCTTTTAGGAAACAAAACCCTAACATAACTTCTACCATTAAATCTGTGACCTTATAATGAATGGTTCAGATTGACTACGAAATTACAATATTTTACAAGGAAATTTTTCCCAATATATTGCTTTGGGGGGGGCTCCCCCCCTGGTGAAAGTTGTGGGGGGGAAATCCTCCCCCATTAGGGAATGGGGTTCAAGCATGACTGAAACAAACCTATGAATTAGGAAGATAATCAGGCTCCACAACCAACAACAAAGAGAACAAAAGAAGTCATGAAGATTCATATGATGAAGAAAGATGAAGAGGTTGAGAAGCTTGAAGAAGTTTTCAAATTGAGAGTTAAAATCGTCAAACTCAGTAAGAACGTTGAAGAGACAAAGGCATCCACATCATCAGTAGATAATGTTGAAGAGAAGCACTCTAGGTTGCCAGAAAGAAAGAATGAGGAAAATAGTAAGAGTTATGCAGAAGCACTCAAAGGATGGAATCATGGTCAGCTAGAATCAAAGGAAAATTATAGAGATACATATTCAAGAAGACCCTCCACATTCAAGCCTTAAAGAAGATTCAATCATGATCATGATTAATCAAGGAAGGAATTTAGAAGTACTACACCACAAAGAAGATCATTCACTCTCATGTATGTAAATTTCTTTTATGGTCATTGTTTTTATTGTACTATCTTTGGACATAAAGTTGCATATTGTAGGGCTTATGAAAGAAATGTTCAAAAAACAAATGCTTATGTGGACCCACACAATATTGTATGTTACAAATGCTACAATTATGGTCACATAGCTCGTGATTGTAGAAGCATGATGGATACTTCCTTGAGAAAGACATTGATATCATATATAAGAAGGTTTAGAAAAGAAAACAAAAATATCCAAAGGAAGATTAGATGAATGAAGGACACCCAAAAGGCATACTCTCAGGATTGGAAATAGTACAAGATGAAGAAAAATTCACAGGGAAAAATAAATATGTGAGATATATGAAGGTTTGGAGAGGAAATGAAAAACTAGAAGAAAAGGTGAATAAAGAATAGGTCCCAGAGATCGCAGGATTTGTATAAGTGAAAGAAGGAAAGGAAGAGAAAGTGAATAAAGAACAAGCCCAAGAGATTGTACTTTCAATAATTGTAGTGCAAGATCAATCCATAGGAAAAAAGAAAGAATTCAGAGTTCAGAAATATGACGAGTCTACAAATGAAGAGGAATATTAATTCGCATTAGAGCGGGTATTTTTCTGAGCCACCCGACTTGGAGACTTCCAGTGAATATGAATATTGAACAGGGGGAGTCAGTGAAGTAGCTACTATGGATCAGATAACCATATTTTGAGAAGGTTGAAGTATTTTCATAGACATATTCAGAGTAGTCAGATAGCAGAAGTACAAAGTGACAGATTGATCGAGAAGTAGTGTTCCGGCACATAGGTATCAGTTGGTAGTTACACAAGAAATTTTTTATGATTGTATTCCATGTATGTATTCAGGAAGATATATCTTCAGTACATGTTGTTCTAGACATGTAGATTTTGATTTGCAGATAGAGTAAATCAATGGACACATTTGATTCAGTTGCAGTCGTGAAGCCTTCATGATAGTACAGTGATAGATGGGTCAGCATTGTGGACAATTGAGTAGCATAGTTATGGACAGTTTATGACATGGAAATATATGGATACTTAGTAGGTATAGATAACATGGGTTAGAGAGGATGCATAGTAGTGTATTTTAATTGGAATAAGTGGAATCAGTTGGTAATAGATAGGCAAGTAGTAAAAGGCACAGTAGAACACGAAAGAGAAACCATCAGTAGAAGCTAAATCATCAAAAGAAAATCATTAAACAATATGGTCAAGTGAACATGACAAGTGGCTGAAGAAATCAAGTAATGAATGTGTTTTATATATGTCAGAGAGTCACAAGAGGAATAACTAATGGAGAATTATCAACATTGGAAGAGAGGAAAGGAAATATACATACGAATTCCTACATTGATCAACACGATATCTTGCAGATAAGTCAAGGGAAGATAAATCATCATAGAAAGAGATCCAGAATGTAAGATTTGAAGCATGCATACAAGGGGAGAAATACTGACAGGGGGATTTATCCTTTTTCCCATGATCAGAAGAGTAAGAGTCAAGAGAATGAAGTCAGATAAGGATTATTCAATGCAGCTATAAGTTCAAGGGGAGTCACTCTTTGCTATCAAAAGAGAAGACGAACTTGGAAAGAAACATGAGGACATAAACATGTGGAGAGAAATAACAGAAGCATGAAGATAGGGGGAGAATCCCCAAGGAGAGAGAAACTTTTCTATTGATGTCAAATGGAGAGAGTGATAAACATTGATGAGGATAAACGGTCATAGGGGGAGCATGAGTGTTGGAACATCATTGTTTCCATCAATGTTTCCATCAATGTTGGTGTTTCCATCAATGCCAAAGGGAGAGATTGTTGGACAGTTGGTTTGTACAATTGGCTTTCATTTATGTGAACCCTTGGAGAAGTATAGAATCCCTATAGATGTGGTTGAGAATGATGGTGAGTTAGTTTTCATTGATGGAGTGGTTGATGTCAACATATGTGTTGGGTGCATTTGTTGAAGTCTACATGAATCCCCGGAGGTGTGGTTGTGGTACCCAAAATTGGTTGAGGAATATGGAAATAATGGGGAGTGTAAATGTAGGTGAGACACTCATAGATGGATGGTCCTTGTCGTTCCATTTTTGGTGATATTTGGTACACCACGTAGTTCCTCACGGTTAGGGAGATATGCCCTTGTGAATTTAGAAGCTCCTAGTTGGTTACAAGTCAATGAATGAATGGGTAAAGTGGTTGTGAAAAGAAAGTACTAGAAGCCCTAAGATTAAGGAAAGAGGTTACTATGAAAAATTATATAAACACCTCAAGGAGTCTCTCATAGAACACACACATTTACATTGAATATATATCTTGTAAGATTGTTATGGTATAGTATTTTTTGGTTTGTTGGTGAATTTAACAGTAGGTCTGAGGCAATGGAGAAAGTGCGAGAAAAGAGAAAAAGTTTTGAAGTTGCAGAGTGCTAGAGTTTTTCTATAACCCTAATTTGGTAGGCCCTCGCAATTCATCCTCAGTGTTTCATTCAAGGCACCCCTGCAGGTTTCCTAAGTTATGTCACGTGAGGTCCCACATGATAGGGAGTATTAGTCCCACGAGGCTAAGGAAAATTTGGGGGAAATGTTGGTACCAGGCTGCTGAAAGTTGTGGAAGCATTACAGGTCGGTGTTACCATACAACAGGTCAACTACATGTCACATGTATGCTTATGTGATTATATCTTATGCTTGGTGATGGTATGGTACATGCTTGTGAGGCATGTCTTGTTGATGCATGGTACATATTGGTGATATTGGTATGGTACATTGAGTAGTAGTACATCTTGGTTTTATTGGTATCTTGGTATCTCATTTGGTTACATGGTGATGATTCTATGGTACATGCTTGAGGCTTGTTCTTGGTATACTCTTGAAGCATTGGAACATGGGTATGGTTGTCATTGATATTAATACATTGTTGAGGATTACACTTAGTATGATAACACATGTATGCAATACTTCTCTTGGTGATGTTGGTACTTGGTTGAGGTACACCATTGATAACACTTCATTGGTATATCCTATGGTACATGGTGTATGGCATGATTGAATGATATGGTATATGGTTGGGATACATTGTTGGTACATGGTATGGTACAGGTGTTGATCTACATTGTCGATGTACATGGTTGATAGTTGAGGTACATGGTGCATATTGTGGTGAATGGTTGATGCATGGTTTTGTACAGGTTGTGGTACATAGTTGATGCACGTTTTGGTACATGGTGTGATGCATGGTTTGGTATAGGTATTGGTGCATGATTGATACACCGTTTGGTACAGGTGTTAGTGCATGGTTGATGAACTTCTTGTGGTATAGTTTGTGGTACACGGTTGATGCTTGGTATGGTACAGGTTGATGGTTTGGTACATGGTTGAGACACATATCTTGTGATGGTATGTTGGTGATATTGGTACATTCTTGGTAGATGCATGTGTTGGTGATGTTGGACATCTAATTGAGAGGTGTCCTTGGTATATGATCCATCTGAGAGTATCTAGTTGAGTATCGGTGACAGTGACAGGTTGGATACAATGACAGGTTGATGTGATAGGTTGGACACAATGATAGGTTGATAGGTTACAGGTTGATGTGATAGTGGTAGCGATAGTGATGGTGGCAGTGGCAGTGACAGTGGAAATAATTGTGGCAGTGAATTTTGGTCTACACTTATATTTCATGGTGGCAGGACAGGGAAAGGAAAGGGGGTCATAGCCTCCTTTGGGTTGGTGCCAGAGAATAAAGGGAGTTGGAGCTTCCTTTAGGTTGGAGCCTGAAAATCAAGGGGTTGTAGCCTCCTTCTGGTTGAAGCGGGAGAATTCAGAGAGTTGTATTTTCCTTCAGGTTGGTGCCTGTAAATCAGGGGGTTGGTGCATCCTTCCAGTTGGTGATGGAGAATTTGGAATTTGGTGCTTCCTATGAATGTATTCTTGATATATATAAGAAAGAATTACGTGGTTTTATCCCATTTAGGTTTCCATGTAAATTCTGGTGTATTGTGTACTTGATGTGATGTTGTTTATGTTTAAATTCTCATGATACATTGATGATATAATACTAACAAAGTTGACATGTATATATTGTGGTTAAAAGTAGTATAATTTCTCATATTGATTCACCTGCCCCTCTCAATATTCCAACATTTATTACATGATAGTTCCTCTTTATAAATATTTCTACTGAGCATGCACTCTTTATTGCAAAACAAGATTGCATAACATTATTACCTGTCGTAGTTGGAAGATAGTTAATCAAACCACGAATTTTTCAATAGTAAGCAAAAGCCGCTACATAATATATAATTGGAGTGTCAATGGATGGGACATGATGAAAGGTGAAGGGTCGTTTTCGTGATGATAAATTAAATTAATATTGACTACATGAATTTTAAAATGACAAGCATGCACTAAACTTTGAAACCTATAAAATGTCTAGGGGAAAGCACAACATATGTCCTGCAACATTGTTCATCCATCTATAATCTACATGGGATATACGGTCCATCTGTCATTTGTATGGAAGTACCAATAAATTATCCTTACTGGAAATGGCCATGATTGTAAACGCTCTCTGTAAGTCTTGTCTATGTTGGTTTGGAATTCCTATCCTTAGTGGAAATGACCACGATCTTGATCTAGAATGGTCTTTGTAAGTCCTCTCTATGCCATTATGGTGTGCCTTCTTTTCTTCCCGCATCGATCCAACTAGCTGGTCTAGTGTTCCTACTGGGGATGGTCAACTATGGAGTGTGCTTGTGTCTTTAATTCCTTATTATGATATAATGCCACTTAACCATGATAGTCTTGTATGTGAAGTTAAGTCATAGGAGAAAACTAGCATGAAGGTCCTCTCACCTAAACATTGAAAACATTGTTGAAGAGCCATAAGAATCTTAATTCTTCACCCAACATTTAACTCATAACAGGGTAGGGTCAGATATTACACTCATCGGACATATACCTTGTCTTAAAGTATCGGCCAAGCCCAAATCTCATCCCAGAATTGGAGGCAAGCAAGAGCTACTAAAATTGTGAGAGTTGTTGCTATTGTATCATGTACAATTAGGTTGCATGTGGATATAATGGGAATAAACAACCCATGATTAAACCATATTAGATCCATCAAACTCTCGATTTTAGCATAGCATGTCCCATATCCACCATTGTGAGAGCATCCCCATTAAAGTCATCCATAACAACTCTGGATGGACTGCCCCTAATTATTAAATACCCACTAAAATATCTTGTAGATCCACTACTAATATGGCTAATTATAGAGGGAGTTGAATGCTTATTGAACAAATTTAGATGAGGGAGTTTAGTGGGGATTTCATACACAAGATTTCTTTCTCTCCCGACAGTAAAGTAAGAGGCATTGCACTGTGCTCTTATCCAAGTCGAGATGGTATAAGTGACAGATTTATATATGGTTGATCGAGTAGCAGATCCAAGTGTTTCTGGTTACATGTTATGATTGTAGTCTACGACCCACATTTTCTCAATATGGTTAGGCCAATCCACAACAGATTGTATTCGTTGCATCACCTCAAGGAGACTTGCTTCTTGAACCTGTGCTAGAATCTAGCTTCAAAGAGTTCAACATTCATTCTACTAAGTATCAGCTACAGGCATGGCTCAGTGATTCTCATTTCCAGGTTGGTATGATCGGCATGTATGGCATGGCAGGTGTTGGAAAGACATCCTTTCTCCAAGTCATCTACAATGCATACAAGGAATAGGTTAGTGGCATATTTGATGTTATAATTTGGCTTAGATTTTCTCATAGATTTCATATTAAAGAGTTGTGGGCTTCTATTTCCTTATGCCAACAACCCAAGGCCAAGCTAAGGAAGCCAAACCAAAGAAGTATGTCCAAGAAGATCAAGAAATTGCAATAGTGTTTAGGAAATTGTAGATACAGAGGTCCCCGACTAAACCCTCCATGCTCATAATTAGTTGAAGGATATTGCTTGAAGCCTATGCCTATGTCGGTGCACTAACTTCTCAAATTAAATGCTTGGCTTTCGCTTGCAAAAAGACGAAAAAATGTGAGGTCAGGGTGATATTGAGATGGTGGCTTCCTAAGACAGTGTCAGATTCTAGCACAAGATTTTAGTTCTATGTTACCATCTTTAGAAGATAGTGCCAATTTTGACGGTGTCTTCCTAGACTGTACCAGTGCTATCCCCAAGAAAATTTTGATTGATTTGATGCTAATGCTTTCAATTCTATGTCAAGGGTTTTCAATGATGGTGCCAAAAGCCAATAGAAGGGAAGGTAAATAAATATTTGAAACATATGGCATTCAAAACTTTCTCCATCCCAATAACGTCGTCGCCTTCTATGCAATAAGACTCCAATTTGATCAACCAATCATATGATAAATAAATAGGTTTAAACATTTCAGAAAAATACTAAAATTCGATGTCTAATGTGAAACTATAGAAAAGATGAATTATTTTTTGGTCAACAAACAAACTAATAGCATTCAACAACAAATGTTATATACCATGTCGGGCGACATGTATAATAATCAATGTTTTTTGAGTGAATTTCCTAAATATATCAACTAAAATGGAAATCAACCAATGTAATGTATTCGATATCCACTTATTAAAAATAAAATAACATTGCTTTACCATTGTTATAGGAGGTCAAGATTACACTACTAGAAAGTGTTATTGATGTTAACACCCTTTATGTTTTCATGTTTCAAAACTAGTTTTTTTTATTAGTCCCTTTCATGGGACTATAGCAATGAGTTTGCTTTTGATGTGACATTAATTGGCCTTTTACAATAAATTTGTGTATGCAATGTAATGTTTAACACAGGAAAATAAATATATATTTTTGGATATAATAAAAATATTGTTGTTTCTCATTTTTAATTGGTTGATAGAATTGAAATGTTATTGCTCCCTTCACGTCTTTCAATATGTAAAATTAATTACATAATTAATGAATTTCACCAATCACAACATCTAAATATAAAAAGTTGTGCTATATGTCTTTATTATTATGCATTATTATATTTATATTATATTTATTATTATATTTATATTATATTTATAATATATTTATTATATTTGTATTATATTTACGAATCCATTAAGCTTACGGTTCATTATACATTTTGAATAACAAACAACCCTCAATTATTATCTTTTGACAAAAAATATTCATTACTTGTACATTTACATTGTTCAACATGTATTTCCCAACTAACTCAGCAGGGACTGCGTTGCCATGCAACCCTTGTTAAAAAAAAACTTATTACACGTGATAGGCTACGGTGCTAAGAGACATATTAGTCTTCCTTTGTAATCTCTTATTAGTCCCTGCTGAACTGTTGAAGGCTATTGTTGACTTCCTATTAGTGTTACCTTTGACTCTGATTTTTTTAGCATTTGCAATTAGACATATCAGAATCTGAATAATAATTTTTTATTTTTTATTTTTTATGTCTGGAGGAATCAACAACTAGTTGGGCACGTGCTCGCGTTACACGTGGCCGTGTTATCCAACTGCTACCACGAGGCCCCTTACACGGTACACATTGTAAGTCGGGAGGAGTTGAACTCGAAACCTCATGGAACTTCATTTTCACTGCACTTGCCAATTGAGCTGCCCCCCCGGGGGCAATCTAAATAATAATTTAAATTGAATTAAAATAAATAAATAAATAATATTTTTCTGAAATATTATTAACTCTCAATATTGAGGAATTGTTGTGGCGGCATGCATTTACCATTGCATTTAACACTTCCATATATTCATGTCAGATATTTATTGCACTATCAAATGCTAGCTAAGAAATCCATTAAAACGAACGAACCTAAACCATAATGAAAGCCTTTAACACATAGCGATGGTCCCGTCTACTCAGACACGACTTCATTTACATGCCACAACATCCTTCACGAGCCTTTAACACACACAGATGGTCTTGTCTACTCAGCCACGACTTCATTTACATTTCCTAGTAGAAGTCAATTCTTTGCTTCTCTTACATTTATATGTTTTTTTTATTATATATTAAATTCAATTTTGAAAAAAAAAAAAAAAAAATTAAATTTTAAAATTATATATTTCTATTTTTCTATTGGTCAAGGATATTTTGTCATAAATAAATTTAAATTCGAAAAAAAATTCATTGAACGAAAAACAAGTGATGCCTATACACATTAATGTCGATTTGAAGGTGTATCTCTTGAGGTGGAATTGGCAAATATTTCTTGTCAGAGGTTGAGCATTACAAAAATCCTTCTACTAATGCATTATTATGTGACAACTACACCATGACCAGTGGCATATACATGGAAGAAGCCTCATATCCATCTACCAATGGGTTCATCATCTAAAATATTTCACTATAAATCCTTATTGTTTTTGGATGGAGGAAGAGGAGAGAAAGGGTTGAGGCTCTATTCTAATGTATGAGAATATAAAGGTGTACAACGAACACTTAAAATTGCAGTAGTTTAAATGTTCTACTTTTTTGTTGTTTTTCGGTAACTTTTTTTGTTTGATTTTGTCTGAAATCTGGTGATGAATAGTTGGATCTGCGGATTTGAGTGGCTAAGTTTGTATAATCCAAGTGCATCGTGGGTCTTTCAGCATGTTGAATCCATTTATGCATTCAGAAATGCAATTTAAACTTGTCCAAATTTACATCGCCGGATTCCATACAAAAAACTCAAAAGATAGAACGTTTAGCCAACACTTCTCAACTAGTACATTTGAGAATGAGATATGTGTGCCATGATTGCAACTTTTCAATTGAGCCATTATGGAGATCAAATATCTTGTATATGGAGGAGGTGGAACATTAAATGAGCACAAAGATCAAAGATATGACAAACATGGAACATTAAATGAACATCATAATTAAATATTTATTCTTATTAAATCTTAAATATATAATTAAGTATAAAATCAATCTAATTTCATCTATATTTATTAAATTTTATAAATATTTTATTTTCAGCTACTAATCCACATCTGCCATTATTGATTATTGTTTTGATTAATCTTAATCAATAAATTTTAAAATTAGTTGTTTCTTAATATATCTCCATGCTTTTATCACACATGTGGTTCCTCACAAGATTAAACTTAATTAAATTTAATTACTGATACAAGATAAAACCTAAATAATGATAAGATCCACAAGATTAAACTTAATTAATGATAAAAGCTGAAACTTAAATAATGATAAAGAATTTATGAATTTAATGATAATTCAGAGACATAAGGATTTATAGAAGGTTTAGAGCTACCCGACCCTAGCAAATATTAGTAGGCTATTCAATTCTCTCTACGTTCAAAGTCAAGTGAGTCAGCCACTAGCTTTCTCTTTATAAACATACCTTTGCAAATAGGGGAGCAATATGGTATGCATTTTACCCTGTTGCTAAGATTAGGAGACGGATAGATCTAGGCACGACATGCTCAACTTCTGCAGCTACCATTGTTTCAGAGACATAAGGAGGTATTGGAGAAATTCTTTCTGGCCTCGTCATAAATATCTAACATTGGTTTCCTAACTAACATTAACATTGGTCTTTGAACAAACAGTATGTCAATCCAACTATGCTTGTGGTTACTCGATTAGTGGCACGACCGAGGATCTGTTCGGCAACTTCTACAGCATGTCATCATTGTTCTGATGCTTTCCTTCCAAGTCGATCCATAATTACCTTGAGAGTCATTGAATTAGTGATTGCCCTATCCTTAGTAAAATTACTAGATCCTTCTTAGTAAAATTAAAATGGTGTATTGTTACTAGCACAACCACTTAAGTTGTGGTTGATGAATGCCGATAGATGATTACAGTGATTAAACAATGTGATTGAACAATGTTAAAATATTTTCAGACTTCCACATAATTCAAACTATGTCAATGGAGCACTTGTTTTGCATGAGATAAGTAAGATTTATGGACCATCTAATGGGAGTAAATGGCTTGGTATAAATCCTTCAACACGGTAGTCAGAGTGAAACTTATTATTCTTCTTGTTTTTAGTCTAAAAATGCTCATACACCTCCTCCGATAAACTCTTTGAGGATATTAACATAGAGGATACTTTTCTCATAATGAACAAATGTTTATGGTCATCCCAAAATTCTCCTAGGAATACTTGCTATTCATTCTGCAGACTCGGACTCTGTTTCACGTATAATAATACAATTTAATTCACTTTTCAAGTGTTACAGAGATCTTATTCTTCCTCATTACAGGAATGTCAAACTATAGAGATTCAATTGAAAGATAATAGATATTTTTGTAAGGTTCCCGCTGGAACTGAACACTGTAAAACCACTGTAGCAAAAAATAAGGGATTTCTTCCATATTGTTAGAGATGTGGTAGACACCTTGGAGATCTTATCATCAATAGAAGCATTCCTGGTAAACTTTGGATTGTGTAGATGAATTTTTGCAAGCATTGTTCTCGAGAATATTCGACAACAAAAGGCGAAATTGAAACTCATACAATTTTCACAGTCATACAAACGAAAATGAAACGCTTGCCTTGCCTTGCCCTTGCCCCCATATATATGAGTGAGCTAATGAGTCAACCTTAAACATGGGTTTGTTAAGTGAAACGCAGGCCAAATGTGGAATCCACGAGTCAGCCGCTTCAGATTCATAAATATATGCCCAAAATAAAACAAGTATGTGCGACACTTGTTAATCCATATTGAATGCTCGAGACAATGATTTATTCTATACATATTATTCTTGGTTAATTAGGTAAACCTGGCAATCACTGGTTAGGGAAGTCAATTATTAAGCATATTAAGTAAATGTGAAAAAGTAAACAAGTAAACCTAAGCATTTATAAATGCAAGGAAGTTATCAATATTAAATTTCAATCATTGATTTGGGAGGACTACTAAGAATATGCCAGCATCTTCAATTGCTAGCCATAAGATTAAGATTTATAATTAAAAGCCATTTCCAATAGGTGTACACCTATCAGCATAATAATTCATTCTTAATTGTCCCCGAGGTGTAGGACAGTCGGTGATGGAGTGTGTTGTTAAGCCACTCCATGATGTTAAAGTCACCGGTTCGAAATCTGCGGGGACAAAAAATCCAACCATGTTAAGGGTTGGTGTGGCTCATCTCAAACCACAGGTTAATCTCGCACAAATTAACAAACAAAAAAAAATAATTCATTCTTAATTTGAGATCAAACTTCTCCCATATGGATTCATCATCTGAATGCTTGGATTGTTCTTTGTGAAATTAAAATTGTATGTTTTGATAATTCACTGGATCCTATTTTGATAATTCTATCGTTGGTTGGAGCCTATATGCTTATGGTTTGTTTAAAGTCTAAGAAAGATCCAGTTATAAAAACACACAATTTTAATTTTACGAAGAAGGATGTTTGGTTTTTTATATTGCAAATTATATTTATAAAAATTTACTTGACATTCTCTAACTTTTAAAAGAATTTTTTTTTCAAACATCAAAACAATTTTTCATTTATATTAACTTTTTCTATTGATATATTTTTAATTAATTATTTTAATTTCTAATATAATAATAATAATTTATTTTTAAGATCACAATCAAACCAAACACTGCTAAATTGGTGTATGAGATCTTCTTGTTTATGGAGCAAGAGATTCCTTATGCACAATGCCTTAATAATTTTAGAGGATAAAAAAGCCCCTCTCTGCATCATGAAGTCTTCATTATAGAGTTTATGCTTAAATTATTTTATTTTTTTATCATAGTCGTTATGTGAGAAAGGTTTCTAAAGTCATAGTAACGATTTAATTCAACATAAAGTGTGTAAAGATGATCTTCATCTCATTTTAGAGTATAGGGTGTAGATAATATTATTTTTATTGTAATTTGGGTAAAAGTATGTGTCCCACCAAGACTAATCTATGTCTAAGTCTCATGAACTCCATTAACAACCTTTTAGTTCAACCTTTTACTTTTATGGGTGGTTCATTCAAGTTAATAAAATTAATTTTAATTTAAAAAATTAATAAAATATATTTATATTTTAAATAAATAATATAATAATAATAATAATAATAATCTAATTTTAAGATCAAGCCAAACACCAAATTGATATATGAGACTTCCTTGTTTACATGTTTTTTTTTTCTTTAAGAAATATATATTAATTTATCTACAATTAATATAAATTATAAATAAATATAACTAATATAAAAGATTATAGATAAATATATAATCTTTGTATTTACTTAATTTATAAAATACATTCAACTTAAATTTATATTAAATTCAATCATAACTTCTCACTTTTAAAAGATAAATAATTCATAACTTTCCAATTTTAAAAAATAAACATTGTAATATAAATCAAATTCTTTTCTTCTTCCTCTTATTTTTCTCACTATCTTGAAACAAATTTCAAACAACACAAACAATAGAAAATTAAATTCGAAATCAACATGTAGTAACATCCAACTTTATGGACCAAAACTTTTCTACATCAATCAACAACTTAATTTACTCAACTTAATTTACTCTTGACCCTCAAATTGTAAATTCAAACTTCTCTTAAGAGTCTAGACCTTTACAGGAACGCATGACCGTCATGTGTCTTTTTAGGAAGGTTCTCGGAATATGAATGCCTCTTTATGTGGTTTTGGTAATAAGAATGTGTGGTGCATTTTCATTAACAATGTCATATTTATCAATCCATGGTGATTTGGATGAACATCTATGTTTAACATTCAACCTCATTACTTAACACAATTACCTTTTATTAGAGCTGGGTAATGATATACATGGGTGGTAAAATATATTTCTAATAAAATACACATCATTAAGCCTTATACATTATTGACAATGTCAATGGAGAAATTTTCTAGAATTATGCACTAGAAAAAACAAGAGTTTTAATTAATCAAAATTTTAAGGTAATATTATATATCATAGAAATTTGAATATGCATTTAAAAAATAAAAAGAGAAAGTTTATATATATATATATATATATATATATATATATAACCTTGATACAACAACTTATCTTTTTCTCCTTGTCAAACCCTAGCAGGGTCAGACAACTTCAATTGCAACACCACACAAGATTAGCACACCTCTCTTAGAGATAACACACAAGAGAAATCACCAAGAACAAGATAGCACACCACAAAACTGTCACAACTAGTAATTTCAACTGCAACTGGCACGAGACAAATGGGAAGTGTGCACTAGAAGAAGAGAGTTGATGTGATAATGATGAAATGAGCAAGGTGTCACCTTTATTTATACTTGTTCTGTCACTTAACTGGGGTCGAATTCTCTTCCTAGAAATTATATTTCCACTTTATTATTTTCATGTGGGTCGACTTCTCTTCCTAGAAATTATATTTCCACTTTATTATTTTCCTGTGGGCCGACTTATCTTCCAGGGTGTTCTTCAACTGCTCAATGGTCTTCCTTTTACTTTTTGGAATCTTCTTCTTCTCTAAGAAAGGTTTTCCAAGAGGGAATACCTCTCACTGCTACCAAAAAATCAACAAAAACAATGCTAAACCTACCTGGAACAAGACAATATATGATGATTAAAGCCTCAAAATCAACGGGGAATCAACAAGAAACCTTGTTGTCCCAAAATTGTAGCCGTGTGGAAATATTTATCAGCAGTAAATAATTTATGACAACTACAAATTAAACCATCAAAGTCAAGTGTATGATGTTGAAAAACAAAACTAGCAATTAGTGTACAATATTCCAATAATTAAACCAAGACTTTGATAGTAAAAGAGGGTTGTTATTAAGTGATATCAATAAGATTTTACAACATCCTTATGGCTGTAACAAACTTTTTCTACAACAACAAGTTCTAGCCACTAAAATCAACAAGCAATCCACCAAAACAATAGCCTTTAATTAGTAGATTAATTATGACAACTTGCAAATAGATTTCAGTAGTAGAAAAGTGAGTAAAGAATGATTAAAGTGAGAGTTTGTGATGCAAACTCCCCCCTTCCTAGGGGGCTTGCGTGGCCTCCCGGTCTAGGATCGAATTACATAGGAGCTAGAGTGGCTCTCGGGTCCTCACAAAACCCTTAGAACTTTTACCACATGCCTTTACTTTTCTTGTGTAGGTCCACACAAACCCGTTGGGCACTTACTCTAAGCCCCTTTATCCTTAGAATCCAAACCATAGGTGCTAGCCCCTTTTTCCTGGCAGGACCTCACGTGACCTTGGGATAGAACCAGGCACTAACCAAAAGGTGTTATCCGGAGCTCTGGAACTTCAACGCTCCAGAGGATTTACAAACAAAACACTCTAATTATCTCGAATAGTCGAACTAGGGAACTTCCGGAGAGCTCAGGGATCAACGATCCACACTCCTTGCCACAATCTACGACTAAAAGGAACTCTGGGACTTCGAGCTTCGGTACTTTCTACGACTCCAACACATAATACCTTCGAACTAGCGAAGGGTCAAAATCCATAGATCTGATGGTCCTCGTTTACTCGTCAATGAACGTTAAGGATTGACTCAGGGCTTCGATACTTTTCAAACCAAACAACTTTCACCCAAAACCTTCTGGATAGTCGAATTCTAAATACTCGAAAATCTACGAACACGTGTACCCAAGAACTGACGGTTACGATTTACTCCGGAATTCTCTACTCCATGCAACAACAACCAATTTCTCCCGGAGTGCTAAATCGTTGAACCACTTGGGGATCCAACGGCTCAAACTCTCCCAATGATCTACGGTGTAGATTCACTCCGGGACTTCGGAGCTTCGGGGCTTTTTCCTCACTTACAACAACAACTTAAAACAAATTGTTGGAGCAACGAAGTCCAACGGAATTGGGGTTTTAAAATTCGTGCTCCTTCTCTTTCATCCAACGAATGTGAGGGATTTTGATATCTCCCAAACAAATCTCATCCACTCGCCTAAAAACGAAGAGATTTCTCCTCTTGAGGGATTACTCTCACTATCCCTCCTTGAGATTTTTCACTTAAAGGACTCGAACCTTGGCGCACACTTTGTGCTTCCCTCCTGAGCTTGGTACTTGAAAAATTCACATGTTCACTCGCGCTATCTCTCCTCTGAGCTTGGGACTTGAAAATTCACATGCGCACTCCTTGCACTATCTCTCCTTTGAGCTTGGGACTTGAAAAAGTCACCTGCACACTCCTTGCGCTATCTCTCCTCTTATCTTTATCAACACCTAACTGAGTGTCGACTCTATGCACTCTTTGCACCAGTCTCCCCTCTGAGATTTTATACTCCTGCGAGTATAGGCGCACTCCTTATGCTCACTTTGTGTAAACTTACACTATCTCTACTAAGTTATTTGAACCTGTAGATGGTTTGGCCTCCACACTCCTTGCATGGGCACTGTGCACTCCTTGCACCAAGATTTCACAAGAGAAACAATTGAAACTTAAATTAACATTAAGGATTCATTCAACCAACCATTTAGATGCACACACATAAACACAGAGATAAATAACATAACATTTACCCAGTTTCTCAAAGGTAAGCAATCTCAGAAATTGAAAGCAATTCTCCTCTTCTATACTCCTTCAAAAAATATTTACAAGGATTTCAACAGCCTTCATCAGCTTTCAACTTATTTTTCCAGCAGCCTCTTCTGGGCATAGATTACATTGATTTATACATGAAGGGGCTTCTCGAACCTTCCCTCTAGACTATTCTAGTGCTTTAATATCACAATTAAAAACATCCTACCACTAGGCTTATTATAATAAATTAATAATTACAATCCAGATATGAGTCGACACTCAAAATATGTATAATCCTACAAGCATTAAATGCAATTACAATCTCTTGGAGCACATATAATGGCTCTAGCTTCAAGATTTCATTAGATATTTAATTACAAGTTTTCAAAATTTAAAGTGACACATCCTCCTTGGAATCCAAACCAGTTAAAATGTGTTGCGTTGGATGTTGAGTCATCTTCCACTGCACCTCATTAAATGTCAACGGTGATGCTCCTGCATCAGTTTTTTGTAGCCCTAATGGATGTAGCTAAAATTTTATTACAACAACTAGACTACTTGGCTAATCAAGACACCCTTAGGGCACAATATATCTTAAAGCATGTATAATTAAATTCCAAACTTGAACAACTCAATCTCCTTGAATCATGTTTACCGATACACAATATTCAATCTCCAATGCAAAATATTATTGTCTTATCTATTGGGTTATGGAGTCTCTTGTTTATAAGCTAGAGTTTATTACTCCTCTAGGGGTGTAAGTCCTTTTACTCCCTATAGTAAACAAACTCGAGCAAGGTAAATCTACAAGGGTGTAAGTATTTTTACTCCTTGTAGCAACCTTGTGAATAGAATTTTCAATGACAATAAAAGAGATATCCTTGATGGAGGGCATATGCCCTTATACTCCTCCAAGGGTTTAAAAAAATAGCCTTGAAATAAAGAAGAAACACATACAATTGCATAAATTTCTTACCTAATCCAAGAGATGGCATGAAAACCCTTATCAAGATATTCCACCACAATTGCCAAGAACAAACATGCAAGAGAAGTCACTAGAATTCCTTCCACCAATAGACAAGTAAAACATCCAATTGCACCAAAGACAAGAAAGAGAAAATTTCCCAAGTACGGCAAAACTTCCAGCCAAGAGTTTATGTAATTCTCAAGCGAGTCATGTCTAAAATGAAAGTGATATGACCTCTATTTATATGAGGTCATCTAAACCAATTTTGTCCACATAAAATGTCAATAACAAATTAAAAGGAGGTCGACCCCCTTTATTTTCCTTTACAACTTAAAATTATAAAAATTACATAAGATACAATCCTCAAAACGGTGATGTCATACCCTAGAAGGGTGATGTTGAGCCTCTAGATGCAAGGCATTGGGCCTCCAAAGGCCATGTTTCCATTTCTCATGCTCTGGAGTGTCATGTCATGCATCTTCCTTCTTCAAACCACATCATCTCTCTTCTAGAACCATCAATCCCATCAAACCCTAGCCTCCATATGAGAACAAGGCTTAGAAGGTGATGGCCTGGGCCTCCAAAGGAAAATTTCCAAGTGTAAGGGGATATGATGTCATCACCTAGTGTTATCCAAGTTCCTTCAAAGGAAACTTCCATCATCTCAAGTGTAAAATGACTTTGGGGAGCTCTACCCATCATGTGGGGTACGATGTCCATCCTTGGAGTTTTCAACCCCCCATGAAGGTCAAAATGGCACAATTCCTCCATGGAAAATATTACACCTAGAAAGGTCATGCAAAGACAAACAAGTACGCCCTCCAAGGGTCCACAAGTCACATGTATCATGCCAAGTAAGCCACATTTAATAAAATAACGACCCAAACATGTGCATAAAATCCCCCCTTTTCAAACTAAACAAATTCTCAAAGACCTTATACAATTTACCAAATTTAGATATGGGAGGGTTTTAATGGTGCTCTATTGGGTAGATCAATACCCAAGTTAAGGAGTGTTTCCCAAGAATACCCTCTCTAAGTCATGTAGTGAATATGAGGTGGATGGGGGGTATAACTTTTGGGCACATGGTTCTTGACATATCAAGGGCTCATATTGTCTCATTTATGGGTGCCTTTTTGGAGGGTGCGTTGCATCCTTGTTTGCAATGCAACATTTTTCCAAGCCCTTTATTATCATTAATTCATTATGGTCCAAAACAATGAGTGTTATGTGCAATGGAAAGTAAAGATCATCACAAAACTACTTAGAGCTAGGAACACATTGGGTTCCATGTGCAAGGAAAGTAAAAGAAACCATAAATGCAATCCCTCAACAAGCGGGACATTCATTAATTATGTGTTTTCATCTTTTAAAGGTCCTTGATTTTTTATGGAGAAGCATTTCATTGCTCTTAGTACCTTAGGGTGAGCATCTAGAGGATAATTTATATCTTTTATATTTTTCCATCTACAACACCTTTGGTCCTTTAGCCCCTTCTTCCCATGAAATAAGGTACAAGCCCTTCTTGGGGTCAATAAGCCCAAAAACCCAAAAGATGAGGAAATGAAAGGGAAAAAGTGTGGAAAGTGGTAAGTATGATTGGGAATGGTACGATGACCCTTCAAGGAGATCCCCTAGTAGAAACCCTTTTCCCGAGGGTTACCCATTTACTAGGAAACCATGCCAATCACCGAGGTGAAATGAGGGAAAAGGTATAATTCCCCAACAAATGTTTTCATAATCAAGAAAGGACTCTTTGCAACATGTCTAGATGCTTCAGTTATTAAAATGACACTTACCACGACACCGAACTTGTTCCCTCATGAAGTAAGACCTACTGTCCTTTGTGGGATAAGTTGGTGTGGTGGACATTGCTATGTTGTTGTCGATGAATGGTGATGTGGTGGAGAGGAATGGCTCTTTCTAGTCATCTGGCTCTCGACACTCCATTTCTTCAACCTATGGGCCTTGAGATATCATCTCCTTAGTTACCCGTAGCCTCGGGGGGTAACATATGGCTCCTACATGGGGACATGTGCTCACCATAGAGCACATGAGAACCTCAACATATCCTGGGAAGACATCTTCCTACACACACACTTAAACTAGACAAGTTTGGATATCGAAGGGTGGCCCACTCACCCCTTTATTCATATAACAAAAACTTCAAAATTTCAACTACTCCTTAAAAAAGAAAATTTTGCATTTTTCAAAAACTTAACTAACATATAATATGATTCAAGTAAATGTATCATAAAAATCATTCATAGATGTAAATAAAGAAGCACATAAAGCAATGTATGAAAGCAAATGCAACTACACTACGATGAACACACAAAATGCAAATGCAAGAAAATAAAATGACCTATCTAGTTATTGGGGGCTCAAGGCCCGTGGAGATTAGGTCTTTTGGATGTCAAGTGAAATCATACAACCAATTCAACTAGTTGATCATCTCATCAAGGTTTCTCTCCCTGTGCTTAATTATGTAATACAACAAATATAAGTGAAGCACATAATAATCATGAGCATAAATGAGCATGTAATCAGCCATAGAAAGCAACTCATGGAGGTGGGTGGGATGGATACAACCTTGATAGAAAGAAAATACACAAGCCTGATCAATCCATCTTTGAATAGAACTATTGTATATAGACAATGACTCTTATTCATCCTCACTTAGAATACCTCTAATCCTTGAAAGCTGAGATGAAAAGAGAGATCATGAGAAAACCCTATGATTTCCTAGAGAAGGAGAGATGAGATAAGGGACAACCTTAGGTATAAAGGAATAATATTCTCCTAGACTCAGAATATGTTTCCTCTTCATATGAAAATCCCTGCCAAAAGCCATAGGATGAAATATTGTTTCTTTGTAGTGTGGATCCAGGATTTTTCTCAACTGGCCACATCCTCATGTCCATCAAAATTCAAGCACACACATGGTTGAGAACCTTCATCAAATAATAGTTTTGAGTCCTCAAAAGTATAATCCCTAAGGTAGGGATGGGATTCAACATAAGTATACTGCAATGAACCACCCCCTTGTGGATGAAAAAGGATTGTGATCATATTATCACTAAGCTACCAAATATATTGATTGTCCATGTATGAAAAGCAACCTTCCATAGGAAAGAATTATGCATTACTTATCTGGAAGTTTCCCTTGATGTCGTAAATGGGATCTCCATCAAAACAAAAACAACCAACATCCCATCAATGCCTCGCAATATGTATGAAATCATCAATGTTCTCAATCACTTCATTACATGAAGGGTCTATTGCATCCAAGTATTCCTCTAACACTTCTTCACTTCCGAAATCATAAAATAAAGTACCATCAAAGTTTTCAAAAGGATTATAACTTACCTTGTTCTCTTCTTAATGTGTAGGAGGAACAAAGGCCTGAATATCTTCATCAAATGGAAGAACAGACACCAACACTTCATCTTCATAAAGAGCCTCTTCATGGATTAAGTCTTGAACAAGATGTGTTTCATGAAATCGTTTGGTACATTAATGAGGTAATTCATGTTATTCTTCCTCATGACTCACCTCTTCGGGCTCTCGTTATTCCATCAAAACTTTTTTTTGTCTACAATAGGATCATGGGGCAATTCTTTCTCCATTTCAAAGGGTTGATAACCCTCTTCATAAGCTTTTTTATTGGTACTAATCACTCCAGGAGGAAGTAAAGTTGAAAAAATTCATCTCCATCAAGCAGATCTTCAACACTATCTTTGAAGGCTTGGTTGTCAAGGATTTCAATCAGATCATTCCTAATAGATTGCATCTCTTCCTAACTATCCTCAAATTCTTGTTTCTTGATTGTATTTCCATGATTTTCAATGGGTAAAGAAGAAATTTCCCTTAGATTCACAATTGGATCCAATAGAAGTATTTCTTCCCAAAAAACATCCTCAAGGTCCTGGATAGTATCTTCAAACTGTTGGGATTTTGGTCCACAATGCTTTAGAAATTATCAGATCAAGATAGTTGAAGAAGAAAATCCTTTTGGGATGTGATTATATTTGATCAAATCCCATTGTTTCTTATCTACATACAACACGAATAATTTCATCAAAACATCGTTCTGGGTCACATCACGTCGACTAATGTAGTCGGTAAGTTTGACAACATATGCAACGACTGAAAACAAATCACCGTCAAATTTTTGGATGTCATCCCACCACCTTGGCGGGTATTCAGTTGGATACAAATATTATTCCATGACACAATAATGGAGTAGCCAAATGAATTTTACGAAAATCTCATCAAAAGATAAAAGGGAACTTCCCTCAAATGGAGTCGCCAAGAAAGCTAAGGGAAAGGATTTGAGATAACTTGCCAAATGTCGTTATGGTTCGGGAAGGATTTAAAATCCTTCTCGAAAATGGTCCCAAAAATGTTATCACATAGTTTGTAGCTTGGGAAAACCCCAATCCAATCCACAAGTGTGTGACACAACTAGAAATACCTATCACTGCCACCAAAATAGATACTCCCATCATTTTAGTGAAGGACAAGTCCAACACAAGGGAGGATTCCTGGATTACCCTAGGGGTATTGATATGGAAGATGGAAAGTGATAAAAGAGTGCCTCTATAGGTCAAATTCAAGGCTAAGGAAGAGGCTTTGGAAAGAGTCATGGGAGTCGATGAATAGTTTCCAAGGTTATGTACCTGCAAAACAACGTTAAACCCACCTGGAACAAGACAATATATGATGATTAAAGCCTCAAAACCAATGGGGAATCAACAAGAAACCTCGATGTCCCCAAAATTGCAGCACTATGGAAATATAGATCAGGAATAAATAATTTATGATAGCTGCAAGTTAAACCACCAAAGTCAAGTGTTTGATGTTGGAAAACAAAACTAGAAATTAGTATACAATATTCCAATAATTAAACCAAGAATTTGATAGTAAAAGAAGGTTGTTATTAAGTGTTATCAAAAAGATTTTACAACAGCCTTATGACTGTAGATTTTTTTTTCTATAGCATCAAGTTCTAGCCACTAAAATCAACAAGCAATCCACTCAAACAATATACTTTAAGTACTAGATTAATTATGATAGGTTGCAAGTAGATTTCAATGGTAGAAAAGTGAGTAAATAATGATTAAAGATAGAGTTTGATGCAACCCTAATGGATGTAGCTAAAATTTTATTATAGTAGGTAGGTTACTTGGCTAATCAAGAGACACTTAGGGAACAATATAGCTTAAAGCATGTACAATTAAATTCCAAACTTGAAAAAATCAAACTCCTTGAAATCATGTTTACCAATGCACACCATTCAATCTCCAATGCAAAAGATTAGTGCCTTATCTGTTGGGTTATGGAGTCTCTTGTTTATAAGCTAGGGTTTATTACTTCTCTAGGGGTTTAATTCCTTTTACTCCTTAGAGTAAACAAACCTTAGCAAGGTGAATCTACAAGGGTGCAAGTCTTTTTGCTCTTATTAGAAACCTTGTGAATAGCCTTTTCAATGACAATAAAAGATATATACTTGATGGAGGGTGTATTCCCTTATACTCCTCCAAGGGTTTAAGAAAATAGCCTTGAAATCAATAAAAAACACATACAATTGCAAAAATTCCTTACTTAATCCAAGAGATAACATGAAAAAAATTATTAATATATTCCACCACAATTGCCAAGAACAAGCATGCAAGAAAAGTTGTTAGTCTTCCTTCCACCAATAGACAAGTTAAACATCCAATTGCACCAAAGGCAAGAGAGAGCGAATTTCCCAAGTAGGGCAAAAATTTCAGCCAAGAGTTTATGTAATTCTCAAGTGAGTCATGTCTAAAATGAAAGTGAGATGATCTCTATTTATATGAGGTCATCTTAACCAAATTTGTCCACATTGTTGGATTATTGAGAGGGGGGGTGAATCAGTAATAGCGTAATTATAATATTTTTTCTTCAAATGTTATATCAATGTAGAATTATTATCCAATAATGAGTAGTAAGAAATAAATAATCACACACATACACGGTACACCAGTGTTTTATGTGGAAACCCAAATCGGGAGAAAACAACAGAAAGATTTTTCTTATATGTATTGAAGAATTACATTCATTCGAAGCACTAACTTCCTTTGTTTTCTAGCTCCAACTGGAAGGAGGCTCCAACCCCCTAGTTTCTCAGGCTACAACCTGAGGGAAGCTCCAACTCCCCAATTCTCTGGCTACAATCAGAAGGAGGCTACAACCCCCTATGTTCTCCTGTTACAAATGGAAGGTGGCTACAACCACTTGTCCTTGCCCCGTCCTGCCACCCTAAAGGAGAAGTAGAATGATGGAACCACTTGTTAGGCTCCAATCTACTGATGTAAATTAGAGTGCAAATGATTGTTAATCCGGTGTTTGTAAGACTTAGAGGCACATCCAAAATATATGGATTTAGAGATAACTTTTATTCTTTAATGGGAATAAACCAACACCTATTCTAAGGGTTGAATATGGAAGAGATGCTAAGCTTCTGTTCAGAAGTCCTATTCATAGATCTCATAACAGTAATCAATAATTGTTTTCCTAAAGAGTATCAACAGTAAGCATTCAAGAGATGTTAGAACTAGTTCTAAGGCTTATTAATGCTCGAAGGACAAAACTCTTATTCAAGAGATGCATTCATTGTCTTCTTTCTTTCATTAGAAACTATCATCAATTTAAATCAAAAGTACTGAAAGCGTAAATAACTCAAAAAGTATTCATGATTATCCTAATGCTTGAAAGCAAACTACACATTGAATTCTTATTCAAGAAATCATTCACAACATGAGTAAGGCTTAGAAACATTAAGCATTCTACTTAACTATGGAATTCATATAACTACAACAAAGAATAAACTCATCTACAACAAGATCTAATCTAAAACATGTATCAAAGATTACTTGAAAATAACATAAAGGAAGAGTGTACTAGTTTGSCAAAGGGAGCCCTCCAATGCTTCACTTGTACACTTCAGTTATCTCAGCTAAGAAGGAGCTTTAGCAGCATTCACATCATCATATCATAGGCATTATCAAGAACAAAATGCAGAATTGATCTCAAGATTGAAAATTCCAAAGTTTCTTCATTCACATTCAAGGTTGTCATACTAGTCTATGTTTTAGAGTATTTATACAAGAGTTTTAAAACTAATAATGTTAATAAATCTCCTAAAGATCATGATCAGATCCATAATATATTCTAGGAAGGTCGAATTCCCCCTTCAGATCCATAATATATGACCAAATCCCATGAAAATCTACAACTGTCCATGATTTAAGGCTAAAACAGGGTATTTTCTGCTGAAGTGGCCCTGTTTAACCAGCGTTGACCAGACACTTGGAAGGCTCAGATCTCGAAGCTGATAG